>JAJAGP010004310.1:0-52391 GCA_025084515.1 Ancistrus triradiatus | reverse complement strand
TGGACTCATTAGGAAGCCAATGTCATTTGTTCTGTAATAAAAACGTTTCGATGAAGATAGACTTTTCCCATCAGGAGATTAATACAATTATTAGAGTTGTGCTTCTTACAGGACGACGATCGTTTCTTGGTATGTAAATCCAGGGCTGTCTGCTGGCGCCCTTCCTGGGTGATAAAGCTTACAAAAGGCTGTGATGAAAAGTTCAACGTTGTGGGGGGTCAGGAAACCGTTTATCTTTACCTTTTATTTGTGTTCTGTTTAGCGTTTATCTTCTGCCACAATCAGTGGTCTTGAAAGATGAAAGGTGAGTCCCCCTTTTAAATTTACACAGTTTTTTAAAGGCTCCAGTTTATTGTCGCCGAGATGTATGAGGTTACAGGTCTGTTAAACAGACCTTTTTGAAACGCGTGTAGAAAGAATCAACCGTTGTTGCTTGAGTCTGCAAGATCCGGTCCAGATGGCCTTTTGAATTCCGAAGTGTTGTAAAGTTTATGGCTTGTGAAAAGGGGAAAATTAATAATAATTAATATTATAGTAAACAGTGACAGAGAAAGTGAAATTTTCGAAACTGTCCTATTTTATATCTTTTGCTGAAATATGAGATTTTGTATAGAAACATACTTTTAGTCAGTGTTGTTTTTCTCGCAGTGTTGCCAATTTGTTGCCATATTAAGATGTGTTTATAAAAAGGGTGAGTGGTGACAAATCTCGTATCTTTTGTGTTTTGTGTTAGTAAGAAATAAACAGAATATATGGAATCGATGAGTTATACGTTTTAGAGTCTGTGGGTATAAATAAAATAGAACAGTATTGATTAAGAAAATGCTAACCTGAAGTGGTGATTTCAGATACGAAAATAAATTGTTAGTATATTAGATATGAACATTTGTGAACATAAACTTATTTTAAACAATAGAATGGTAAACTTTCTGTGGGTGACTCTATTACTATCATAACAATCTCTTTTAAGTTTTTAGACTTCAGATTGTAAATACTATCTATGGACTATGCATATTTATGGGTTATATTTATATGATTAACTTAAATCATGGCATTTAAGTTTCAGTCGCCAGTGCGCCTCTCTGTGTTTTTCCATGAGGCTTTCTTTTAGAACAGCACATGTGCTATAAACCTTGATTACTTTACTGGAGTAGTATTTTATCTTTACTTTAATCAAACTATGTGGTTTGTCTGCTTTGTCCACCAATGTAGAATTGTCTGAAGTTTCTGTGAGAGAGACGCACTCTTCCTCTGGGTCTCCGCTTCGCAGGTTGTACAGACAAGAATAAACTGCGCATGTCAGATCTCAAGTCAAGTCAGATCTATTTATATAGTGCTTTTAACAATAGAGCATTGTCTCAAAGCAACTTTACAAGTGTAGATTATCTCCTAATAACTATGTCCAATCCCAAATTCAGCAAGCTTAAGGCGACAGTGGCAAGGAAATACTCGATAACTGTTATGAGGAAGAAACCGTGGAGGGACCAAGACTCAAAAAGGGACCCAACCTCCTTGGGCGGCATAGATGATAAATCGAAAAACGAAACTAAAGTCATGGAGTCATACTTCAAATAGAATGTGAAATATGCACATCGGCATTAAGTGACCTGGGTATGATGGGACAGGAGCTGATGACGGAAGCAGCTTGAGTGAAGCTGCAGCGGATGAAAATCATGTGTGGTGCTAGAACTGGTACCAGAACACAGTTCTGAGAAAAAACAGGAAATGTAATTAGTTATTGATTAAGAGCACAGTGTCTATTAACAATCACTGATGCATGAGACCCCAGCAGCATTAGCTATAGCAGCATAGCTAGAAAGAGGAGAACTGGTAGGAAACACAGCCAAGAGGGATCACATGAGACATTGGCAACCCCATGGGAGGCAGAAGACAGCACCCCAATGTCTCTGATCACCATAAGACTCTTTGACTATGAACCTGCAGCTCTGCCCTTAGTCTAAGGCAAGGGTGCACAAGTCAAGATCAAGAGAACCGAAGCCCAGTTCAGCCAGACCGCCCACTCAACACTCCCGGCTAGCGGACAAGGCAGGCAGGCCAGACATGACTCCAGACTCCGGCCCCAGTGACTCAAGCCATGCATCCTGGTCAAAACCCTGTGTAAATAAGTATGTCTTTAGCTTAGACTTAAAATTTGGACAGTGTCTGAGTCTCGAACTAAAGTGGGTAGTTTATTCCATAGTTTCCATGTATAAGAAAGCCTTTCCCCTGCTGTGACTTTTTTGATTCTAGGAACTAAAAGAAGTCCTGCACCCTGCGAATGAAGTGGACAAGCTGGATTGTAAAACTCTAAGAGTTCACTCAGATAATGTGGGGACTGGCCATGTAGAGCTTTATAAGTTATAAGAAGTATTTTGTAATCAATGCAGAATTTGACTGGTAACCAGTGTAGTGATGATACAACAGGAGTGATATGATCAAATTTCCTAGTTCGAGTTAGCACTCGGGCAGCTGCATTCTGAACTAATTGAAGTTTATTTATAGATTTACTAGAGCATCCAGTAAGTAAGGTGTTACAGTAATCCAACCTTGAGGTTATAAACGCATGAACAAGTTTTTCTGCATCATTAAAAGAGAGGATATTTTAAAAGTTTAGTGATATTACGTAATGAAAAGAAAGCAATTCGAGTGATGCTGCTAATGCGAGCATCAAAGGAGAGATCTGAATCAAATGTGACCCCTAAGTTTTTTTTCAGACGGACTGGGCAATACTGGACAGCCATCTAGATTTAGGATAGATGTAGACAACCTGTCTCTCAGCCTTGGGTCCCACTAATAGAACCTCAGTTTTATCTGAGTTAAGTAAGAGAAAATTTAATAACATCCAATCTTTTATTTCCTTTACACAGTCCTCAATTTTGTTGATTGTAAGGCTGTCACTAGGTTTGGCTGATATGTACAGCTGTGTATCATCTGCATAGCAGTGGAAACTAATGCCATGTTTACGAATAACTGAGCCTAGTGGCAGCAAGTACAGAGAGAATAAAAGCGGGCCAAGCACTGACCCCTGAGGCACGCCATACTTCACTTTTGAGAGCTTAGACCTTAGATTATTTATATGAACAAACTGGTACCAAGAAAGTGCTGATCCCTTAATACCTACAGTATTTTCTAGTCTGTTTAGTAAAACATCATGATCTATAGTGTCAAATGCTGCACTTAAATCTAACAGAACAAGAAAAGAAACACATCCGTCATCCGAGGACATTAACAAGCCATTTAGTACCCTAGTTAACGCTGTTCCAGTACTATGATGGGGCCTCAAGCCAGACTGAAATGTTTCATAAATACCATTCCTTTTGGAGGTAACTGCAGAGCTGCTGATAGACGGCTTTTTCTAAGATTTTGGACAGAAATGGTAGATTTGAAATTGGTCTATAATTGGATATCACACAAGGGTAAAGATTGGCTTTTTTAATCAGTGGTTTGATAACGGCAGACTTAAAGGATTTGGGCACATAACCATAGGTACAGCATGTTTTGTTATAACCTAAAACATCATCAGATTTTCACACAAGTCCTAAAAGAAGATAAAGAGAACCCAGTTACATAAATGAGACCAAAATATTATACTTGGTCTCATTTACCTAACCCTAACCCTAACCCTAAACCCTAACCCTAACCCTCAGCACAGAAAAAGACAAGAAGGACAGTTACAGATGCAGCTTGGGGGGGGGGGGGGGGATGGTCAGAAGTAACAGGTGTTCTGTGATATTTGGTCCAGTGACAGACTTGTGCAGCAACATTATAATGCTGGCTCCCTCTGACCAGGAATGTTCACTGTTTCTCTTCTCCCAACTACATTAATGACCAGTTACATCAATAAATATAAATATGTCAGGTGTGCTGTTCAATCTCCATAATTACAGACGATACACACATCAGATCCAGTGCATTAGCTATGTGATGTATTGTTTATCTAACAGAGCTTTATGTGTTGTGCTCTATGTGGTTTTATTCAGTGACAACATTGTGTTATTAAGGTCTTTTAGCTGGACAAATTGGTACCTGAGTTCTTTGATAAGATCTGAGTGTAGAGCTGCTTCATGCTCACTTGATGTTTGTTCAGGACTCTAGCTACAACTTTCAGACCTACAGTTTGTACATGTACATATGTTATAGAGTCTGATAACACTCTGGCCTGAGTTTTATAATGTTATCAGTGATTGCCAAACCTACAATTACAGTTTCGGTTTAGGTGCTGCTGGTTCGAATTGGAATTTGAAAAGTGTTCATGAAGTTTGAGACAAGTTGTTATTGGATGCATTATATAGTGTATAAATAATGGCAAATGACAGAGTTCAGTTCACTTAGACCTGTGTAACATGGAATGTGTGAAGAGATTTGAAGAACTCAACATGGAACAGAGAAATGTGTGTAAATGAAAACATCTATAAACTTCTAATTCTCCCTGCTTGGTGTTCAGCAGAGTGACTTCTCCTTTTCCCATTGTTAGGAATGATGCAATGTTTGGAAGACTGCAATTGGTTTACTCTCTCTGTAACGGAGTCAAAAGTAACAAATTTAGTGGTTATCATTGTTCACCATTTAATTGAATTCTTCCAAAATTAATGTTTAAATAATTCAACTGTTTTGTATTCATTTGTTCTAAAAAAAAGTTAACTCTTCTAAAAATACATAATATACATGTTTATGTTGATTTGGACTACAATTCCTTGCTGTATTTTGCAACTGCAAGTTCTTCCATTTTCTGTTATTTTGTCCTGTCACGCTTGCCTTACTCCAGTAGCTTTTGGCACGGCGCTGGAGGTGAGTGGTATGAAAAACGCTCCGCCAACTATTTCATGTCTAGATAAATTAGATGTGAACTACTGCAAGCATAAACTTAAATATTTCTGTGACTATATCTGACTGTTGCTTCTGTCAAGTTTCGATGCACATTTCATCGGTTTTATCATGCATTCTTAACGAAGTTTAGTAGTGCAGTAGTTTTGGCGCCAACTGAAACTCTCGGACAATTAACTGGAGTTTAAGGGAAGAAAAACGTTTGTCTTTTTATTTTTATAGAGCTCGTGCAGTTGCGGAAAAAAACAATTTGGAAACGAATTGTATACTTATTTGTGCAGGTACAATAAAGCACAACACAGAGTAGAGAATCACGTGTCCGTCCTTATTGTCGCTACTGCTTCTTGACCGCAGACGTCTCACAAGAGTTATCACTACACAACGCAGGGTCTGTTGCATGGATACTGCACGCATACCCTAGGTGCAGCATCCGTCACATCTCTCTCACACACGCACACACACACACACACACACACACAAACAAACCCCCTCTTAATTAGGGAAATATAGTTTATTATAAGCCTTTATTTTGAAATATCAGCATGGGCTTTTTCTGCTTATTTTGCAATAATCACACATGTTGATTTGCTTTATTTGACTGACAGTTTATTTTCAATGCTGGTAATTTTTCTAGCCTACTTCATTTACTGGAGAGCCTATTAAGTGGAGAAAATGCATCTCTGCTCTTTCAGTTACTTTGGTTGCTGCATCTCTATTTAAGTGGTGGGGTTGTTTCATACAAATCAAAGATGGACTTAAGGAGTAAAAAGGACCCAAAAAATGAACTCAGAAGTACACATGAGGACTGTGAGAAACGCTGCTACGTGTTGGAATCTAAAGCCTGAACTGAGATTCTGGCACACAAGTGAGAGTGATCCTGCACAGGTGAGTGCTATATCACTCATTTATAACTGCACAGTTACCTTAAATAATTCCTACATGCACCCATGTAGCCTGCTGCTGTTTTAGGGGGTGGACCACCTGCTGAACAGCTGTCCCAAAGCACACAGGTGGTATTTAATGGACACTCTGATACAAGCATTACTGGACTGCAGGAGGAAGCCATCAATAGTTCAGTGATTCAGCAGAAAAAAGGTCATTTTCATAGACTAATATCCAGGTAACAAAATATAAAACACTTATGACAGCAATTCTCATCTGTTATGTGTGATTTAGAGACACCAATGCCATGGTTTTGGAAGGTGGGAAAAAACCAGAGGTACCCTGCCTAGACACAAAGAGAACATGTTAAATTCCAAACAGACAGTAACAGAAGTCAGGATTAAACGCACGTTACTCGAGCTTTGCTGTATCAGCTCTACCTGCTGCACCACTGTGCCCCCGGTTATTATTCTATCTGTATAATCCTATTTAAAGACTAGAAGCAAATCTGTAGTTGAGCAGACTGAGTTCTGTTCTTCTATCTGTGCATTTTAAAATCTTTTACAATAAATATTATGTGAGATGGTAAAATTTCTGCATTTAAATTATAGTTCTATAGGTTTGTTGGATTTATTTTCATTTCTTGTGTATTGTTTGTATATTTCATAAAGATGTATGAATAGTAGTTAAATATACTATATATTAAAGTTTACAAAATAAACTAGAGTTATTGTTCAAGGACAATATAAATTAGCACTTTATAAATTTTAAGAAATCCATTAAACTCTCCAAAGAGAGAAACTTGCTCAGTACTGCAGTGCTTTGTAGCTGATGATGTTCAGTGGAGTGAAGTTTTAGCAAATCTGCAGCAGGTCTCAGATCAGTGTGTGTTTCTGACTCAGAGCACTTCCTCTGCAGCTGAGGGAGGTTTTTGTACGATGCTCTAACACTGTGTATACCAGCTGCTATACTGAAGACAGTAGTAATCTCCTGCATCTTCAGGCTTTACTCCACTGATTTTTAAAGAAAATGAAGTTCCAGATCCACTGCCAGTGAAACGATCTGGAATCCCAGACTGACGAGAAGATGCAGAATAGATGAGGAGTTTAGGAGCTTCTCCAGGTTTCTGCAGGTACCAGGCAAGGTTACTACTAACACTCTGACTAGCTGTACAGCTGATAGTAACAGTGGCTCCTGGAGAAACAGCTTGAGGTTCTGGAGCCTGAGTCATGATGATTTCTCCAAACACCTCTAAATAAAAAAAAAGATGAGAGAAAAGTTAAATGTACTGTAGATAAATAGTGTGTGTGTGTGTGTGTGTGTGTGTGTGTGTGTGTGTAAGAGCTATTCTGTGATGGAGATGAATGCAGTAAATATGCAGGAAGCTCACGCTGAGTGAGGAGTGTGAGTGGATCCAGCAGTAGAATCAGTAGCATCATCATTGTGCTGTGTGTCAGTGACTCTGAAAGAACTGATCTCACTCTGATCAGAACTACAGCTCTTAAAGTGTGTGTAGCAGTGAGACACAGCACATATGCAAACACAACTACTCACTACACAACACACACCACCAGCCTCTGTGTGTGTGTGTGTGTGTGTGTGTTCACTGTAGTGTAACAGAGGTTTTTGTACGACGGTTTCATTAGAATGTATCACTGTGGTTCACTTTTGGTGGAGGAACCAAACTCATCGTGAGTAAGTGACTTTAATTTTTCTGATATTTAATTCTGATTATTATTTACAACACCGAATATTGTCCGTTTAAGCTGAAGATGAAAAAAAAAAAAAGTGTGTGTGTGTGTATGTATATATATAATTTGTTCATTTATTATTTAAATGACATTGTGGAGGTGTCCAACTGAACTTTAAATATCATAAGTAAAAAATGTTAATGAATCTACAGCAGTTAGTGAGTATTCATCATTTAATAAATCTACAGTAGTTGTGGTTGGTGAATCTAAAGCTGGTCTCTGGTTGTTAGATGAAGTTTGGTGTAAATTGGTACGAGTTTCTGTGCTGATGGTAAATCCAGACGAATGCTGCTGTCTGTTTGTGTTAAACAATGAATCTTTCTGTAATCAGCTCCATTTGGATGAGCTGCACTCAGTGGTGTTGAATGATAAAGTAAGAAGGCTTTCTATTGAATAGGTGCTAACAGAAAGTTCCAGATGTTTGTATTGAACTGGAGTAATGTGGGAACAGTGTGGAGCGCTACATTGATTATGGAAGACCGATGAAGGTTTACAGTCTGGACGTTTAATAAGCAGTAAGGAGGAAATGTTGTGGAAGCATTTCTATATGTGGCTTTATGGTGTGTTTCTCCTGTGCAGAAGGTCCCACGGTGAAGCCCTCCGTGTCTCTGCTCCCTCCCTCCTCTCTGCAGCTGTCTGAGGGATCAGCCTCGCTGCTCTGCCTGCTGTCTGCCTACTCTCCACAGGGGGCGCTGGTCAGCTGGATGGTGGATGGTAAAGAGGTGGAGCAGGCCCAGGTTCTGACCAGCACAGAAGAAGAGAAGAAGGATGGTTACAGATGCAGCAGCACCCTGACCCTCAGCAAAGCAGTCTGGGAAAAGGGGGAGGAGTTCAGATGTACGGTCTCCCATGATGGCCACCATCAACAGGTCTGGTTCAGAAAGAGCCAGTGTGAAGGCTAGCAGTTCCAAGACAGAATTGGAGATAGAGCTGCTTCCACATGCATCTCCAATAGAGCTTCAATTCTACACAATGCTGCCATTTCTGTCTTTCCTCTGTTCAGTGTCCTGTTGCTATTCCTGTAGTTTTGCTCTGCTGAAATAAAGCTTGATTTTGGACATGGTCTGTTCTTTTCTTCTAGTTCATCATCATGATCAGTGTTATGAGAGAGGATCTTTAGCTGGACATTCAGTGCTGTGTGTTTGTGCATCAGTCAGTTTGGCTGAAGAAAGTTGAACATGTGCTGAAAGTGCTGCTCTATTCTGGGAGAAAGCAGATCACTCAGCCATCTTCATGCAAATCTCACTTTCAGCCTCACTGCTCTCTCTGGAACAAACTCATACTCTACAGTTAAATGGGTGGGGTGAGGGGGGGGGGCATGTAGTTTCACTTCCTAATGTTCTTGTTTAACAAAATGTAAAGCATATTTCTCTCTGTCACATGTAATTTATCAAAATCAAAGTGCACATGCTCACATATGGCATGTTTAATATCTTTACATTTTTGTTTTCTTCAAGGAAGAAAACAAAAATGTGGTGCTTGAAAGTTTGTGGAATACATATATATATATATATATATATATATACATATATATATATATATATATATATATATGTATATATATATATATATATATATGTGTGTGTGTGTGACTGTGTCATGGCACAAGCAAAGGACCTCAGAGTTGTTAATGCTCATTAGACTGGAAAAGGTTACAAAACCATCTCTAAAGAGTTTGGACTATACCAATCCACAGTCAGACAGATTGTGTAAAAACGGAGAAAATTCAAGACCATTGCTACCCTCCCCAGGAGTGGTCAACCAACAAAGATCACTCCAAGCGCAAGGTGTGTAATAGTTGCCAAGGTCACAGAGGCTAATGTTAATGTTCATGAGTCCCACATCAGAAGAAGACTGAACAACAATGGTGTGCATGGCAGGGCTGCAATAGAAAGCCACTGCTTTCCAAAAAGAACATTGCTGCTCGTCTGCAGTTTGCTAAAGGTCACGTGGAGAGGCCAGAAGGCTATTAGAAGAATGTTTTATGGACGGATGAGACCAAAATAGAACTTTTTGTTTTAAAAGAAAAGCGTTATGTTTGGAGAAAGGAAAACACTGCATTCCAGCATAAGAACCTTATCCCATCTGTGAAACATGGTGATGCTAGTATCATGGTTTGGGCCAGTTTTGCTGCATCTAGGGCAGGACGGCTTGCCATCACTGATGGAACAATGCATTCTGAATTATCAGAGAATTCTAAAGGAAAATGTCAGGACATCTGTCCATGAACTGAATCTCAAGACAAGGTGGGTCATGCAGCAAGACAACAACCCTAAGCACACAAACCGCACACAAACTACCAAAGAATGGTTAAAGGAGAATAAAGTTCATGTTTTGGAATGGCCAAGTCAAAGTCCTGACCTTAATCCAATGGAAATGTTGTGGAAGGACCTAAAGCGAGCAGCTAATGTAAGGAAACCCACCAATATCCCAGAGCTGAAGCTATTCTGTATGGAGGAATGGGCTAAAATTCCTCCAAACCAGTGTGCAGAACTGATCAACAGCTACAGGAAACATTTAGCTGCAGTTATTGCTGCACAGGGAGGTCACACCAGATACTGAAAGCAAATGTTCACATACTTTTGCGACTCACTAATATGTAATTTTGGATCATGTTCCTCAATAAATAAATGACCAAGAATAATGTTTTGGTCTAATTTGTTTAACTGGATTCTCTTTAACTACTTTTAGGATTTGTGTGAAAATCAGATGATGTTTTAGGTCATATTTATGCAGAAATGTAATTTTTTTGTGTGTGTGGTGGAAAGCACTGATAAAGCTGACCTGGTTGTGTGGGAGCAACGGAAACAAAATGACTCAATGACAACATGAATTAAAAGCCTGTGCATGCACAACACTGCTGAGCCCGGCTGGCGGAACACAAAGGGAAAGCGACGCAAACGGGAATGAAACACCCATTCGCAAATATAGGCTTATGAATACTGAGTAAATATAATGAATGAATGTTTAGTAGTTAGGAGTGGAAACTTGGTGTGTGGTGATGAACAGAGATGACATCACTTAGTGATAGCAACGCTCAGAGAAACAAAGGAAAGTACTTGTAAACATACAGTGCAGCGGCACTGTAAACTGGAAACAAAAGCAACACCCGATCGCTAGTAAAAACTCATAAATACTGAGTCAAGGATATTGAGTCAAATACTGAGTCAATCAAGAAACATTTCGTAGATCAATCCAGAAGCTCGAATCATCTTGGTGGGCGGAGCTGACATTACTAGGCAGGGAAAAAATGATCAAAACGTGGCAAAGACCCAGTCGCACCGGAATCTGATATTAACAAACCCTGTTACCTCATGGCCGAGCCGATATCTTTTCTCCTTCTACAAGGGAAGAAAAGTTACAATCTTTCCGTAATACCCCATGCCAAAAAGTCACAAAAAATACCAAGGCTGAACCACCAGTGTGACCGCCAAGTCAAGATAAGTCAAAGGCAAAGTCAAGGCAAAGTGAAGGGTGCGACAAGAGACACTGCTCTCGGATGGCCTTAAATACCTGAGCGAGCAGGTGTCTCTAGTCAGGTGTAATCAGCACCAATTGTAGTCGGCACATGCATGCTGGGGACTGCCGTCCTAATCCCAGCACGTTTACCTCTAATGTTGGGCCACAAAACTGCTTGGTTCCTAATACTTTCATAGAGTGTAAGTCAATTCAATAATAAAGCATTTGGTATTGGCATAGCTGTTTGTTCAAAGTAGCTGCATGTACGTACATAAAATGAATAACTAAACTGAGTAAATGAAGTGAACGTGGTATACGTTCTTTATGATATAACTGTAACATTGGTGATGATGTGACTGACGGAGCCATTTGATGGTATTTTTTTTACAGAACAAACACATTTGTTCCAGAAGATGGGCAGGATCATTATTTCATCTAAACAGAACAATGTAGGAAAGATTTAAACACAGTACAGATAATATAAGACACAGGTCCAAATTCAGGTATGAAGCACTGATAACTGAAATAATTGGATAAGTGAATATATCATAAAAAAGCAGAAGCTCAGATCCAAGAAATGTTATTCACTCTAGTGGTAACACCTGTGCTTCATCATCTCAATGCTTTTAAGGAGTGGAGCTAGAAAATGGTTACGTATTTTTTGATTAGGGCATTAGTTCAGTGTTTGCTCAGACATTGAGGAATGTACATTATTTAATTGTAAGGATTTTTTAAACTTGAATATGTTACGGTTTCGCCATGACTTTCAGCTCTGGCGAGCCCGTTAAACTAATAATTAAATTGTTAGTGGGTTTAGGACCCAATATGCAGCTAGCTCTGGCAGAGGAAACGTGAAAAAATGGAAAGAACAAAGCCCCCACGATCAGTTAGTTGAATCATGTGGAGTTACTACCGGGATTCGAACACGGAATGCTGAGAGTCTGGCTAGGAGCCTTAACACAGTGAGCCACTCGGAGGATGACGTCACCCAGCACTCAGCGTCCTGTGAACGTGTGGAGGGGCGGGTCGTGCACACCAGCGAGGAGGCACGAAATGAAAGTGCCCTTTTTAAAAGGCGCTGAATAGAGAGAGGCGTGGCGCGCTGAAGCACGTCTCCAGTCTCACACAGAAATAGTGATATTTCACTCAGAGAAGGCACACAGGCGCTATACGATGAGCGGCACCACAGAGTGAGTAACAGGAAGCAATCACGCAGAAATGATCGCTTAAAGCGCAGACAGGACAACAGGAAGCGATCGTGTTGAAGTGATCGCTTAATGTGCAAGCAGGAGGGAAAGGACCGTGAGAAAAACTACTCCTACACTAGAACACTAAGCCCTGCCTTACCTCGGGTCTTCAAAATCCCTATGCGGCCGATTCCCTAAACGGAACCGATCTATCGCTAAGACCTGACTGGTCCAGACCCAGTACTGCCTCGCTAAGGAAAAAAAAGGTACCGCCTGTAATGAAAATGCTGGAGTGTTTAGATAGCAAAAAGTCAGCCTGTTGTTAAACCGCCGAAGCATATAGACAGCCAACAGTGGTCATGCAACAACACTGCCAAGCTCAGGAGAAGGACTTAAATACCTGGCCTGGCAGGTTCTGCATATTAGTACGATGCGCACGCGCGTGTGCGCGCGATCGCACAGAACTGTCAGGAGTCACAGGTTGGGAACTGAACCAATGTTCCATCAATGATGGCAAGCCGTCCTGGCCCAGATGCAGCAAAACAGGCCCAAACCCTGATACTACCACTACCATTTTTCACAGATGGGATAAGGTTCTTATGCTGGAATGAAGTGTTTTCCTTTCTCCAAACATAATGCTTTTCTTTTAAACCAAAAGGTTCTATTTTGGTCTCATCCGTCCACAAAACATTTTTCCAATAGCCTTCTGGCTCGTCCATGTGATCTTTAGCAAACTGCAGATGAGCAGCAATGTTCTTTTTGGAGAGCAGTGGCTTTCTCCTTGCAACCCTGCCATGCACACCATTGTTGTTCAGTGTTCTTCTGATGGGGGACTCATGAACATTAACATTAATGAAAAGATGAAAAGATGGCAGCGTGCATAGCTCTGTGCTCGATTCAAAGTTTGTTTTTGAATGTTCGGCTAAAAACACCTACAACCAACTGGATCTATTAACTATTGATCAAGCGATTGGAAGAAACTCATCATACAAGTTTCTCCATGTCCACAACATTCCGGACGACATCGCACGGACACCAGGATCTCCCTGGATTACAATTCCAGTAACAAGGAACCGGCGACGGGTAGAGACCGTAAACAGAAGAGGGGGTGCCGAAGCGGCGTGCTAGCGAGGCTAAGAAATCAGCCACACAAACCACCACTACCAAGCATCTTCCTTTCCAACGTGAGGTCTCTTGTGAACAAGGTGGACGAATGGAAGCTGTGGATTGCAACCGAAAAACTTATCCGGGACTGTTGTATGCTGTTGATCATGGAGACGTGGTTAAATCCAACTATACCGGATACGGCTATCGAGCTATTGGGCTATGCAGCATATCGCCACGATCGGTCAGAGGGATCCAGTAAGAAAAGAGGAGGTGGGTTATGCATTTATGTAAACAACAGCTGGTGCACGAATTCCACCGTAGTTGTGAAACATTGCTCTCCGGATGTGAAGTTTCTCACAATTAAATGCAGACCCATATACCTTCCCCGTGAGATAAACACCATTGTACTCACTGCTGTGTACGTAGCACCAGATGCTAACGTCAGCGTCGCCCTGGGGCTTCTGTATGACACCATCAGGAACAATCAGAATAAGTATCCTGAGGCTGCTCACATCGTTTCTGGGGACTTTAATCATGTTGATCTGAAAGCAGTCCTCCCCAAGTTCCATCAACACGTGACGTGTACAACCAGTCGAGACAAAACACTGAACAAGTTGTACACGAATTTCAAACAGGCCTACAGGGCTAAGCCCCTAGCACATCTTCGCCAGTCTGATCACTTGTCACTGCTTCTGATCCCTGCTTATACCCCTCTCCGAAAACGTGTCCCCACGACAACCCGGACCATCACTATATGGCCGGAGGATGCCTCTGACCAACTACAGGATTGCTTCCAGAGAACTGACTGGGAGATTTTGCACACCAGGACCTGGAGATTCATACTTCAGCAGATTTGGATTATATAAGGTTCTGTATGGACAATGTCACCAGAAACAGACGTGTCAGGAATTACCCAAATAGGAAGCCCTGGATGACTACGGAGGTTCAGGGTCTGCTGAAAGCCAGGAACATTGCTGTCAGGTCAGGGGACAAAGCACGCTACAGTTCTGCCAGAGCTAACCTGAAAAGAGGCATCCGCCAGGCCAAAGCGGCATATAGAGGGAAAATAGACGACCAGCTCAGAAGTAAGGATATCAGACAGGTGTGTCAGGGTGTCAAGCACAACAGCAACTATAGATCTAGCAATCTATCATGCACGGAGGGAGATGCTTAACATTAGATCACTTACAAACAAAGCAGTGATTGTAAATGAAATGATCACTGATAAACGCTTACACGCTCTCTGTCTCACTGAGACTTGGATTAGACCTGATGAATATTTAGCCTTAAATGAAGCCTCACCTCCTGGATACAGTCATGCTAATTGCCCTCGTCCTAATGGTCGGGGGGGAGGCATAGCCACAATTTTTGACAAAAGAGTTAGGTGTTACAGCTAAATCCCATTACAAGGCTAATTCTTTTGAAATGCTGATTCTTAATGTGACTGATCCATCCTTATGGAAGTCAAAACCACACTCTTTTCAGCTTATCACTGTTTACCGCCCTCCAGCTCCTTATTCAGAATTTCTTCAGGAACTTGCTAACTTTCTTTCCTGCTTACTACTGTCAAAAGATAAGGCTTTAATTGTAGGTGATTTCAATATTCACTTTGACAATGAGCTGGATCCACTTAAAATTGATTTCGAGTCCATCTTAGAATCCATGGGTATCACTCAGAATGTGATGGGACCAACCCACCGCTGTAATCATACTTTAGATCTAATATTAACATTTGGTATCAATAAGATAACCTTGATGTTTTCCCGCAAAGTGATTCGATTTCAGATCACTATCTTTTAGTATTTGAGCTATCTCTAATAAATAAAATCCTTCTGCCTCGTTATCACACCAAGCGCACTATCACATCTGCTACTCCAGCTGCGTTTATTAAAAACCTACCAGACTTAAAATTTAATACACCTACGGAGATCAATCATCTTGAGTGTGTAAATGACCAATTGGAATGTGTGCTTCGCTCAACCCTGGACACGACTGCCCCTGCTAGGGTCAAACGCATTAGGGAAAAAAGGCTAGCACCATGGTATAATGACCACACCCGTACCTTAAAGCAAAGAAAATGGCATCTAGAGCGCAAGTGGAGACATTGTAAATTGGAGGTATTTAAGATTGCTTGGAGGGACAGCATGGCAGAATATAAGCATGCCCTTACTAAAGCTAAAGCTGCATACTTCTCCTCAATCATAGAGAAAAATAAGAATAATCCAAGATTTTTCTTTAATACAGTCTCCAAATTAACAAAAAACCTACAGAAAGTGATTCTCCAGTTCTGTGTAACTTTAACAGTACTGATTTCATGACTTTCTTTAATGATAAGATAGAAAATATTAGGCATCAAACTCGATGCTCATCACATCACCAAACTATTCAGCAACCTTCCAGATGCAGCACTAGTGAAGACATCTGTTTAATGAGCTGTAAATCAAGATTAGAATCTTTTACCCCAATTGCTAATACTGAACTATCTGCACTGATCAGCTCGTCTAAATCATCAACATGTTTATTAGATCCAATTCCTACACGTTTACTCAAAGAATTAATACCTAGTATTATAGAGCTACTGTTAGTTATTTTAAATTCATCCCTTACCTTTGGTTATGTGCCCAAATCCTTTAAGTCTGCCGTTATCAAACCACTGATTACAAAAGCCAATCTTGACCCTTGTGTGATAGCTAATTATAGACCAATTTCAAATCTACCGTTTCTGTCCAAAATCTTAGAAAAAGCTGTCTATCAGCAGCTCTGCAGTTACCTCCAAAGGAATGATATTTACGAAACATTTCAGTCTGGCTTCAGGCCCCATCATAGTACTGAAACAGCGTTAATTAGGGTACTAAATGACTTGTTAATGTCTTCAGATAAGGGATGTGTTTCTTTTCTAGTTCTGTTAGATTTAAGTGCAGCATTTGACACTATAGATCATGACTAGAAAATACTGTAGGTATTAGGAAATCAGCACTTTCTTGGTTTAAATCCTACTTAACCAACCGGTACCAGTTTGTTCATATAAATAATCTAAGGTCTAACCTCTCAAAAGTGAAGTATGGCGTGCCTCAGGGGTCAGTGCTTGGCCCGCTTTCATTCTCTCTGTACATGCTGCCACTAGGCTCAGTTATTCGTAAACATGGCATTAGTTTCCACTGCTATGCAGATGATACACAGCTGTACATATCAGCCAAACCTAATGACAGCCTTACAATCAACAAAATTGAGGATTGTGTAAAGGAAATAAAAGATTGGATGTTATTTCATTTTCTTTTTCCTAACTCAGATAAAACTGAGGTTATATTAGTGGGACCCAAGGCTGTGAGAGACAGGTTGGCTACATCTATTCTAAATCTAGATAGCTGTCCAGTATTGTCCAGTCAGTCTGTAAGAAACTAAGGGGTCACATTTGATTCAGATCTCTCCTTTGATGCGCACATTAGCAGCATCACTTGAAATCACTCGCAGGGTACAGGACTTCTTTTAGTTCCTAGAATTAAAAAAATCACAGCAAGGGGAAAGGCTTTCTCATACATGGCACCCCAACTATGTAATAAATTTCCCACTTTCGTTCGAGACTCAGACACTCTCCAAAATTTTAAGTCTAGGCTGAAGACATACTTATTTATGCAGACTTTTGACTAGATTTAGACCAGGATGCATGGCTTGGGTCACTGGGGCCGGAGTCTGGAGTCATGTCTGGCCTGCCTGCCTTGTCCGCTAGCCGGGAGTGTCGAGTGGGCGGTCTGGCTGAACTGGGCTTCGGTCCTCGTGATCTTGACTCGTGCATACTTGCCTTAGACTAAGGGCAGAGCTGGGGGTTCATAGTCAAAGAGTCTTATGGTCGTCAGAGACGTTGGGTTGCTGTCTTCTGCCTCTCGTGGGGTTGCCAATGTCTCATGTGATCCCTCTTGGCTGTGTTTCCTACCAGTTCCCCTCTTTCTAGCTATGCTGCTATAGCTAATGCTGCCGGGGTCTAATGCTACACATGGCATCAGTGATTGTTAATAGACACTGTGCTCTTAATCCATAACTAATTACATTTTCTGTTTTCTCTCCGAGCCGGTACCAGTTCCAGCCCCACACATGATGTTCATCCGCTGCAGCTTCACTCAAGCTACTTCCGTCATCAGCTCCAGCCCCATCATACCCGGGCCACTTAATGCCGATGTGCATACTTCATATTTTATTCGAACTTTGACTCCATGACTTTAGTTTCGTTCTTAGATTTATCATATATGCTGCCCAAAGAGGTTGGGTCCCTTTTTGAGTCTTGGTCCTCCCAAGGTTTCTTCCTATATGTTCAGAGTTTTTCCCTGCCACTCTCGCCCTAGGCTTGCTCAATTTGGGTTTGGACGTAGTTATTAGGAGATAATCTAAACTTGTAAAGTTGCTTTGAGACAATGCTCTATTGTAAAAAGCGCTATATAAATAAATATGACTTGACTTGACTTCTCTGGCAGAGGATCTGAACATCTTTTTTGCACGCTTTGAGGGGATACCAACGAAATCTCCATCACAGCTGCCGGTTTACAGCAGTCCCGCTCTCATAGTGGAGGAGTATGAGGTGAAGAAGGTGATGAGGAAGGTGAACCCAAGGAAGGCTGCGGGACCTGACGGTGTGGCAGGACGGGTGCTTAAAGTTTGTGCTGATCAACTGGCTGTAATCTTTACGAAGATTTTTAACCAGTCCCTGTCTCAGACCACTGTCCGTCCCTGCCTAAAGTCCTCTACCATTGTGCCATTGCCAAAAAAAAACAACATCAACACCCTGAATGACTACCGACCAGTGGCACTTACACCTGCCATCATGAAGTGCTTTGAGAAACTGGTGCGGAGTCACATTCTGGCCTGCCTGCCTGCTGAGCTGGATCCTCTCCAATTTGCCTATAATGCAAAGAGGTCAACAGAGGATGCTGTATTTACAGCACTCCACGCCGCCTTGACCCACTTGGAGCAGCGAGGGACCTATGTTAGAATGCTCTTTGTGGATTTCAGTTCGGCGTTTAATACCATCCTCCCCCAATGTCCTGTTTCTAAGCTGGTGACCCTTGGGGTCCCACCACCCACCTATATTTGGATCATGGATTTCCTAACGGGCCGCTCCCAGAGGGTTAGATTGGGCACCTACACCTCTACTGCTCTTAGCATGAGCACCGGCTCGCCACAGGGTTGCGTGCTCAGCCCAATTCTCTATACTCTCTACACGCACGACTGTGTCTCCACCCATCTTAGCAATAAGATCATAAAGTTTGCAGATGATACGACCGTAGAAGGTCTCACCACAGGCGATAAGGAGGAGCTGGAGTACAGGGACGAGGTGGAGCGGCTGTTGGAGTGGAGCGAATCCAATAACCTGCTCCTCAACATCACCAAAACAAAGGAGCTGGTGATTGAATTCAGGAAAAACAAAACCGATATCCAGCCATTCATCATCAGGGGGACCTGTGTGGAGAGGGTTTCAGTGTTCAGGTTTCTTGGCATGGAGTTGGAGGACAACCTATCTTGGAGCACCAACACTAAAGACACACTGAAGAAGGCTCAACAGAGACTGTTTTTTTCTGAGAATTCACAAGAAGAACTGTCTCCCCCATGAACTGTTACTGGCTTTCTATCGCTGTTCTATCGAGAGTGTGCTTACATACGGTTTGTGTGTATGGTACACAGCCTCGGACAAGAAGGTGCTCCACAGAGTTGTCAGAACAACAGAGAGAATAATAGGCTGCACCCTCCCCACCCTGGAACAGATTTACACCGACATATGTTATATGTTCATATAAATAAGATCTAAGCTCTCAAAAGTGAAGTATGGCGTGCCTCAGGGGTCAGTGCTTGGCCCGCTTTTATTCTCTCTGTACATGCTGCCACTAGGCTCAGTTATTCGTAAACATGGCATTAATTTCCACTGCTATGCAGATGATACACAGCTGTACATATCAGAAAAACTAATGACAGCCTTACAATCAACAAAATTGAGAACTGTGTAAAGGAAATAAAAGATTGGATGTTATTTAATTTTCTCTTACTTAACTCAGATAAAACTGAGGTGCTATTAGTGGGACCCAAGGCTGTGAGAGACAGGTTAGCTACATCTATCCTAAATCTAGATGGCTGTCCAGTATTGCCCCGTCCGTCTGTAAAAAACGTAGGGGTCACATTTGATTCAGATCTTTCCTTTGATGCGCACATTAGCAGCATCACTCGAATTGCTTTCTTTCAATTACGTAATATCGCTAAACTTAGAAATATCCTCTCTTTAATGATGCAGAAAAACTTGTTCATGCGTTTTTATAACCTCAAGGTTGGATTACTGTAACGCCTTACTTACGGGATGCTCTAGTAAATCTATAAATAAAACTTCAGTTAGTTCAGAATGCAGCTGCCCGAGTGCTAACTCGAACTAGAAAATTTGATCATATCACTCCTGCTCTATCATCACTGCACTGGTTACCAGTCAAATTCCGCATTGATTACAAAATAATTCTTTATAACTTATAAAGCTCTACATGGCCTGGCCCCACATTATCTGAGTGACCTCTTAGAGTTTTACAATCCAACTCGTCTACAAATCGTTCGCAGGGTGCAGGACTTCTTTTAGTTCCTAGAAATTAAAAAAGTTCACAGAAGGGGGATAGGCTTTCTCATACATGGCCCCCCAACTATGGAATAAACTTCCCACTTTCGTTCGATATTCAGACACTCTCCAAAGTTTTAAGTCTAGGCTAAAGACATACTTATTTACGCAGGCTTTTGACTAGATTTAGACCAGGTTGCATGGCTTGGGTTGCTGGGGCCGGAGTCTAGAGTCATGTCTGGCTTGCCTGCCTTGTCCCCTTGCCGGGAGTGTTGAGTGGGCGGTTTCTGGCTGAACTAGGCTTGGGTCCTCGTGATCTTGACTCATGCATCCTTGCCTTAGAATAAGGGCAGAGCTGGGGGTTCATAGTCAAAGAGTCTTATGGTGATCAGAGACGTTGGGTTGCTGTCTTCTGCCGGCTCGTGGGGTTGCCAATGTCTCATGTGATCCCTCTTGGCTGTGTTTTCCTACCAGTTCTCCTCTTTCTAGCTTTCTAGCTATGCTGCTATAGCTAATGCTGCCGGGGTCTCATGCTACACTTGGCATCAGTGATTGACATGGCATCAGTGATTGTTAATAAACACTGTGCTCTTAATCAATAACTAATTACATTTTCTGTTTTCTCTCCGAGCTGTGTTCCGGCAGTTCCGGCCCCACACATGATGTTCATCTGATGGAGCTCCATTGTGCATAATTCACATTTTATTCGACCATGACTCCATTTTTTTATTTTCGCTCTAAGATTTATCATCATACTCGGGCCACTTAATGTCGATGTGAATACTTCACATTCTATTCGAACTTTGACTCCATGACTTTAGTTCACTCTTAGATTTATCATCTACGCCACCCAAGGAGGTTGGGTCCCTTTTTGAGTCTTGGTCCTCCCAAGGTTTCTTCCTAGAACTAGGGAGTTTTTCCTTGCCACTGTCGCCCTAGGCTTGCTCAATTTGGCATTGGACGTAGTTATTAGAAGATAATCTAAACTTGTAAAGTTGCTTTGAGACAATGCTCCATTGTAAAAAGCGCTATATAAATAAATCTGACTTGACTTGACTTGACTAGTTGTTAGCGCAGTGTTTACCGAACTGCTGAGCATCACCTCTGCCCCTTCTAAGGGCAGCAAGTGTCCTCTCACAGGGGTCTTGTTTGGAGTCAAGTAGGGCAGTTCTTTTTGATGCGATGACTGGCTCGAGTTCCGCAATTCCGGCTTCAAACCAGTCGGTGTTTTTCTTTTCCCTCTTGCCAAACGAGTCGACAGCTGACTTGTAAGTGGCGTCACGGATATGGTTCCATCTCTCTTCGGCTTGTTGGGCAGTTGCTAAGGGCCTCTTGGATGGCGTTTGCAAAATGTCCTCGCAGTTCAGGGACTGATGTCTGGGCTGTATTAATTCAGGGTTGTTCTTTGTGCTTTGATCAATGGATCCGCTTGGGCTGAAGACACACCTTGCTGGTGACCATGGAGTGATCGGTGTTGCAGTCAGCGCTGTGATAACTGCGTGTAGAGAGGACGCAGTTCAGCAACGTTCTTCTGATGATGATGAGATCCAGCTGGTGCCAGTGATGCGATGCGTGGTTGGGCTTTGTGGGATAGAACGTGTTTGTGATGCAGAGGTCGTGAAGGGAGCATAGCTCAAAGAGTCTTTGCCCATTCTTGTTGAGTTTACCGACACCCAAGTGGCCGATGCATCGGGGCCAGGAGATGTGATCGGAACCAATCCGTGCATTAAAGTCACTGAGCAGGAACAAGTGTTCACTGATAGGGAACTTCTTGATGGTGGTCTCAAGCTCATCGTAAAACTCGTCCATCGCCTCCGCTGAAGAGCATAGTGTAGTTGCATAGACACTCATGACGTTGACGGGATCTGAGGTGGTTGTGAGGCGAAGAGAAAGGATGCGATCTGTGCCTTCTAAAGGCGATACGATTGAAGGCAGTAGAGAGTTTGTAACTGCGAAACCTACGCCGTGCACACGGTGCTCCTCTGGGGCTTTTCCTTGCCAAAAGAATGTATGCTCCTTATCTTTTAGGCTGCCGTTTGATGGTAGTCTTGTTTCTTGCAGTGCTGCAATGTCAATAGCAAGTCTCTTGAGCTCGCGACTGATGACTGCCATGTTTCTCACGTCATCGATCTGTTGTAGGTCGTCAGAGAAGCCAGGAAACATGGTCCTGATGTTCCAGGTTGCCAGTCTCAGCTCTGGTGGCTTTCTTGTCTGTCTTCCTTTTTTGCCTGGTGCACGATTTACAGTCTGCTCTTCATGTTTTGTCCTGAGCTCCAAGCACCTAATGAAGCAGGCAGACCATGATGGGTCAGCACCTTATTGGCCAGGGGCTGCCCAGCTTGAGGCGGGCAGTAACTGACCAGTGGGACGCAAGGATCCCTCCCACTGTCGGAGACAACCCGTAGCAGCCGAGCTCACGCCAATATGCTCTGGCTTATAACTCGTAACTGTTGTCTCCCGTGTTGTTTCTGTCGCTGAAGCAGCGGCACTGGAGTGACCTCTCCAGGACGCTAGCCTGGCTGAAGTATATGGAGGTCCTGGGTTGCCCAGTCGTCAAGACCCCCCTTTCGGCCTCTCCAGGGTAATCCAAAGGAATGTGAAACAGTATGTTTGGCACCAGGTTGGCTGTAGGATCTGCCAGAGTCAGTTAGCACTGCACACTGATCCGCCTTCGGAACTTGGAGCCAACACGTGAGAGATTTAGGGGATGGATGAGGACCAGTGATGCCTGTCCACCCTACCAAGTAGGATGCAGCTGCCGGACACCAAAGGTGCTACCTCTATCCAGAGTCCCCTACACCCTATAGCATCTCAGGAACCACAGGGGATGAGATATCATTCAGCTAAATAATCCTTTGTGTAGCTCCCGTGGTCAGACCTATGATGGCATAGGGAATATGGCTAGAAAAGATTTCCAGAGCACAGGCTATGCTGATGAGATGCCAACCACTAGTGCTGTATGTGCACTTAAGGGCACACTGGTCACATATCATTACCCAGGCTGCTTGTAATGCTTCACTCATAATCTGAGAGGCTTTGTTTTGGATCAGTGAGCTAGGGAGTCTAAGAAATAAATCTGGAAAATTCAACAAAAATGCAGGACCAGAAACTACCACAGTCCTATATCCACTGTGTCTGACCAGTGGATGAACAGTTTGTGATAAGGTCATACATTCTGTACTCAGACAGTATGAAAAGTTTTGAAAACTTTAGAAATAGCAGCATCTTCTAATAGATCAGATGTTGGCATGAAGGCAATATTCTTTTATATGGTCCCGAAATCTCTATGGGTTCTAAGTAAGGAAATGCAATGACAAAATCTACAATTTTCTGGGGTATGTCCCTCAGACTCCCAGCCAAATGTGTCCCACTACTTTCCAAATCAAGACTCCACCCTTGCTGATGTATGTCTTGAATCTGAACTTAAATGTCACATGTGCTCCTCTATTTCATTAAAGCAACTGTTTCGTGGGACCTTGTCTTTTTTAGATCCAGATCTCTGGAGAAAAGAAAGGACCAGCCAGAGCCATAAATCCAATGACATGTTTATATTTTTAAACCAAGACTTGATAGGCTAAGAATGGCATAGCCATCAGTGCTGGAGGAAAATGATTAAATCAAAAGTCTAATTGAATATGGTATTTAGAGGATACGACACCCCATTTGAATTTATTAGTAAATTACTCGCCAATTTCCAGTTAACAAATATTTGTTTTGTCTCTTTACTCCTTGATATTTTGTGCTGTCATGCATTGCAATTGCTACACATTTGAAGAGAAATGTTGGTATATTTGTATGAAAAGCACACTTATTAAAGTTCTTATTGCATGTTACTGGATTTAACACACTGCTTATGTAAATTATGTGTCATTTCATGGAAGAGCAATCATTTCTACATGTAACGTGATTACATACTGTTCTTTGTATCTGAGGGAAGGGTTATCAGGGAGGATGTGATGGGGGAAGTGATAGGAAATTAACCAAATAAGCCATTCTGGCCCAGTGCAGCTACTGGTAATGAGCCAAATCTAGGCTGATGCCCTGTCCACATGAACATGGGTATTTTTAAAAACGTAGCTTTTTCTATGCGTTTTGACTGTTCGTCCTCACGAAAACGGCGTTTTAGGTCACTGAAAACGGACTTTTTGGAAAACTCCTTCCAGGGTGAAGATTTTCAGAAACTCCGTTTTCAGCGTTGTCGTGTGGACTGGGAAAACGGAGTTTCTTGCTCGTAACGTCATGTTTGCGCCATTATTTCCTTTGTCTGACGTCATTTTGTGCGCCCTTATGTCCTTTGTTTACGTGAGGCGATTTTGTGCAATGGCAGATGCAGCCAAAATCGTACTAGCTATAACACTGCTTACGGAACTTGTTGCAACTCTATAGATACATGTACAATTATTACTTTTACATTACATTGAAGAACAGAGGCGTCAGAATTCGCTATGGAGGTCACTGATATATCCATCACACCCACGAAGCAGTTCCCGCCGCCAGCGTTGCCGGTTTTGGACGAGACCCGGTCGGACCTCTCGTTGGTGGGACAACTTTGAAAATGAAGTGGTTCTTGAAGAAGAATGGCAAGAAAATTTCCGTATGCATAGGACATCGCTGTTGTCTTTAAGTGAGCTGCTTCGCCCGCACATAGAAGGACAGACAACTGTAATGAGAACGCCCATCAGTGTTGTCAAAAAAGTTGCCTGCACACTCTATTATTTAGCAGACGAGGGGAGATTACGCAAGACGGCAAACGCCTTTGGATTGTCACGACAGGTGGTTTCGAAAATAGTAAGGCAAGTGTGTGAAGCAATAACAGTCCACTTGGGCCCTGTATATATACAGTTACCTGTCACTGTGTCCAAAGTAGAGAAACTTGTAACAGGGTTTCACCGAGCCCATGGCATCCCTCAGTGCATCGGGGCTGTGGATGGGACCCATGTAGAGATAAGGCAGCCATCCGCGAATTCTATGGATTTCTTGAACAGAAAGGGGAGGTTTTCCCTTAACATACAAGCTACCTGTGATTACAAGTATTCGTTTTTTGATGTTGTAGTGAAATGGCCCGGAAGTGTTCATGATGCCCGTATTTTTGCCAATTCCATGCTGAACACACATTTGAAAAATGGCACTATACCGTCCTCAAAAAAACAAATTCTAGAACATGAGGAGGCCATTCCAGTTTTTCTTATTGGGGACCCAGCATATCCGTTGCTTCCATACCTGATGAGGGAGTATGCAAATGGAGGAAGCACTGTTCAGGAACAGTACTTTGTACTGTCCTTGTGTCGAGCTAGAATGGTCATTGAATGTGCTTTTGGCAGACTGAAAGCGCGGTTTGGAGCATTGAGAAGGGCGATGGACATTAATCTAAATGATCTTCCTTTTGTTATTTATGCCTGTTTCATGCTCCATAACTATTGTGAGGCCACCAAGGAGACGATGGATGAGAAGAGTGTCATCGAGGCAATTCAGCATGACAAAGACAACCAGCCAGCTACACAGACTTATTTCAGAGCCGACTGCATCACAGCAGAGGGGAAGAGGGTCCGGAGAGTCCTTACTGAATTCCTTGATCCATAAAAGGTCTGCAGTTGTCTGTTGGCAAGCCTTCTTTGCAGCTTGTGTTTCTTAAGCACCAGTCAAAACTGCCAATGACCTGTGCAGTTTGATCCTGAACATGTGCAAATGAAACTGCCATGTTGCCTTAAAGTTGTTCTTTACAGGAAATTGCTGTTAAAGCAATTGTGTTTAAACACTGTTTGTGACACTGCATGGCCAATCAGTTATATTAACTGTTCCCTTCACTTCCAGTGAGAACAAAATGCAGCACTGGAAACTGGATTTAAGGTCCAGATTTGTTAATAGTTAGATTTGTTAATTTGTTACAGTTAATAGCAGTATGTCTTGGGACTGTGGTAGCCTAGTGGTTAAGGTACTGGACTATGGACCAGAAGGCTTCAGAGTTCAAATCCCACCTCTGCCAAGTTGCCACTGTTGGGTCCTCGAGCAAGACCCTTAACCCACATAAATGCTGTAAATGTAAATGCTGTAAAAATGTCTTATGTTAGTAACTCTGATGTGTAAAATATTCAAACTATTTTTGAACTAAATACATTCTTCAGACTGTTGGCACTGATTAGACAGCAACAGAAAACACAATCAAAATATTGTCTTTTTTTAATGAACACAATACAGTTACCTACATATGACAATGTAGTACAAAATAAACTGCATTTTTTTTCACAGAAAAACTTAAGTCCATGTCATACTTGAGTCCATGAATAACATAACTGTACTCCACTGCCTCATACACTCTTTTGTAAGTACAACATGGGAGTTGGCTAATAGCTGAAACAAAACATTTCACACCTCAACAGGTGGACTTCAGCAACAGTCTTAAAACACAAAGTCTTTAATATAAATCACAAACAAATAAATAAAATAAATAACAACAGTAAACAAAAACAAATTAAAGATGCAGCCCAAACAGCAGCCTCCTAATTTTTGTCAAGAATTTCACATATCTTGAAAAAGGGCTTTTGTGAAGGAAAACTGTCCTAATTCCTGCACGGGTGAGGTGGAGCTAGGTGTGTGTGATGCTACAGTTGTTGTAGTGTTGGGTGGAAGTGTGCCAGGTGTAGTGTTGTGGGTGGAAGTGTGCCAGGTGTAGTGTTGGGTGGAAATGTGGAAGCTGTAGTATTAGGTGGAAATGTGCCAGGTACTACATGCATTGTTGGTGCAGATGCATAGGTTTGTCCATAAGGACTACTGGTTTGGTATGGTGGCATGTTGAATGGTTGTAGTGGTGGATGCATAACTGTCTAAACAGTGAAAATACGTCTGCAATTGAGCTTGTCAGTCTCTCAAGGTTTGTAGATAGTTTAGTGAAATTTGCAGACGCTTGTCTCTCCGATGTCTCCATCATGTCCAAAATTCTCTTTCTTATCTGGATGTCCTCCTTGGTTGCATACAACAACTGTGTCTCAGCTGAAAGCTTTCTTTTAAGTCTGTCCTGTTTGTGTCCCTTGAGTTTTGCCTTGGAAAAAAAAACAGACCAACATATCTTTTTTAAGCTAGTTTAAATAAAAATAGCAAAACTACATACACCTTGATGATGCAAATGTGCATTACAACAAACAAATGAGCTAAATAAACAGACCAGAGGTGAATTAGAAAAAAGTACATTTACTCAAGTATTGTACTTAAGTTCTGAGGTAGTTGTAATTACATTTTCTACTGCTATGTACTTTACTATATTTGAGGCAAATATTGCATTTGCTACTCTACTGCTAAACTCTATTTGATCACTTAGTGGTTGTTTTACCCTTAGTAAGTATTAATGATTAGGCATTACATACATGAAGTAGATCTCGTCTCTGCTTCACTACGGAGGAGGAGGTTAAACTGCTGCCATCCGACTCTGATACTTGATCAGGCACATCTGACAATTCTCCAACCGAGAGATCCAGCAAAGATGAAGAGGATGCAGAGTCCGAACTGCGATCGTGGGAAGCTATATCAACATCTGTCGTTTCAATGCCGGATGGAATGGTGGTTGTTGCTGGCGAACCACCCCATATTTGCTCACATAATTCAAAGTACAGTAGAACCACTCTGCCGTGAACGCTTTTCCGACTGGAGTCTACTGCTTGCCTATATTTGCCTCGTATCGCCTTCAGCTTGGTAGTGATTATGGCCCTGGTTATGTCTTCCTTGTGATGTGGAAACTCATGCGATGTCTCAGCAGGGTACTGCTCTAGAAAAAGAGCTAGGATGTCAGCATACTTGGACTGGCAAGACTCCCAGTCCACATTTTCCTGAGTTTTGCTATTTTTATATTCTAGCGCTATACTGAGGAACAATTCCACTTCGTTATCAGTCCACACATATGATCCCTCGGTTCCCCGATGAGCCATTGTTGTTAGCCTACAGCTAATAACTTTTTAAGACTTCTGATTGGCCAACATGGCTTTATGGTTAGTGTTATATTGCTGTCTGCTGGTTTGGCATTGCTCTTGACTGTGATTTGCGCGTTTTTGCGTTTTCATGTGGACGAAGTTTTTTGTTTAAACAGTGCTTGTGTGGACGGGATGTTTTTTATAAACTAATTTGAAAACCTCCGTTTTAGAAAATACCCGTGTACGTGTGGACATAGCCTGAGTCTGGCACTTATGGCACATTTAAGGCTCAAACTTGGTCGAAATCCGGCTCTTTTGAGTCAGCCGTATCACTCAGCCCGAGTAGCTCATTTATAATTTGATCTGTGAGGTTTTAATATTCTGGCTGATCAGTGCAAATACCAAGGGATCGTAATAATTGTCAATCAACAGAGAGAAAGCTAAAGAATTACATTCTAAATAAGTAGCAGTGCCAAGAAATAATTACTGTAACATGAAGTAATGGATGAAACTGAACTCCAGTTTTGGGACTTTATTGTGTGTTTGCCTTAACTAGCTGTAAATCAAAACTAGAATATTTTAGCACAATTACTAATACTGAACTGTCTTCATTGGTCAGCTCATCATCATAATGGTTAGTAGATCCAATTCCTACATGCTTTCTTAACAAATTAATACCTAATATTATAGGCCACTATGTAGCCTTGCTGTGTGGATAAATCCTGTATATGTGGAATAATTAAGTTCTGGTCTAATTATAGACCCATTTCAAAGCTACCTTTCCTCTTCCAGACATTAGATGAAGCAGTGTATCTTCTGCTGTGTAGTTACCTCCACCTCCAATGTTGAAACATTTCACTCAGGGTTTAGCCCCTATCAGAGTACTGGAACAGCAATAATTAGGCTGCTTGATGTATTAATGTCCTCAGATAATGGATGCATGTCTTTTCTTGTTCTCTTGAAGTTCTCCTCAGTTCTGCCGGAATGGGATGTCGTATCCCGGCTCGTCCCATTGTTCTCAGGGCCAGCAGCTCTTCTCTCTTGTAAATGAGAAAACTGGCTCCTGGTTGAGTCTTAAAATTAGAAACATCCATGGGATATATATAAAGCATACAGTTGTGACGAAAAAAAAGGTGAAAAAAGAATGTTAAAAAGCTAAAAAGCTAAAAAGACTACAGAGCTACTGGAGAGGCAGCCGTCCTACACAGCGCCAGGTGATGTTTTATTATGCAGCCATGTATTAGTGTTAAGATAAAACAGATTGTACAATTGCATTTTGGAAAGTCTTATCTATTTCCTTTTTATATTCATTGTTCAGTTTGGAATTTATTTTTTAAAACTATTCATGCAGTTCATATCAGTTCATAAAGATCTTAAACCAACTCAGACCACCAGAATGCTAATAAATGTCCCTTCCTAATAAAACCTTTCCAACACATATAACACACTACCACAAGCACATATCATTAGACATCAGAGTAGAACATATTTAATGCATAAACTACACGGTAGAACATGTTATATACGGTATATGAATGAATGACAAATTCTGTCATTTGTTCAAACAAGGTTGTGTGATGGGAGCAGCCCAGAGGCTACATCATCCTACATGGCTTCCTTCTGGCCCATTTCTCATGCCAGCTCCATATCCATGCCTGCATCCAATAACCCCACATCTGCACCACCAGCTGTGACTGTGTTTAAAACATCACTCTTACGCCTTTGCCCCCCCCCCCTCGCGATCAGGGAGAACCTTTTATCCCCCGCGATTGCGCTTTTGAAGAGGACGCAGAGCTTTCTAGCCGCGTCCTCTCCACTCCCCGTGTCCGTGCGACACACCTGCAGCCAGTTACCACGGTCATTCTTGTGGCACGCGACCACGGAAGCTCTGCTCGGGCATCTGCGCACTGCGCATGCGCAGACCTGAAACGCAGTTGGCGCAGCGGAGGCACGCTGTAGGCGCACGCTGTGAATAGCGCCGCCTTACGCTTACAGCGCGCACTTTCTTTCATTTAATTTTATTAGTTATTTATTGCTGCGGTTTGTTCTTTTATTTATTTTTATTTTGGTTATTATTACCATCTGGAGCTAGCTACACTTGGGTCCCAATCCTTTATTTTTTTGTTTACACAGATCGCCATTCGTTTTTAATATGGCAAACCATAATAACACCATTCACTATCCTTATTAGTTTTCCATTGTCCTGCCTTTTGTAGTTTAATAATTACATTGTTTCAATCTCCACACCTCCACATATGAAAATATAAGTGGGGTACGCCTCACACTCAGTTATGTTCAGTGCTGCTTGTGGTTTTCCCATAACATAGTTTTATAGGCTGATGATTTTTTTTTCTGCAGCACAAAATATATCTCTGAGAGAATCTCATAAAATGTATCTCTGAGCTGCTGAAGCTATGTGGAATCCTGGGATAATGACATTCTCTGGAATTTCTGCATGAGTTTATAAGTCAGTAATCTCTGTAACACTCTGTGTGTGTGTGTGTGTGTGTGTGTGTGTGTGTGTGTGTGTGATAGTGCTGTATCACATCCTCCCCTCAGCACCTGCAGTCTCTGTACAGTCACACTCACCCAGGTTTTTGTACGACGCTCTGACACTGTGTGTACACACCACCACTATGATAACTCTGACAGTAATAATCTCCTGCATCTTCAGTCTGGATTCTACTGATGCTCAGAGTGAAATCAGATCCAGATCCACTGCCACTGAAACGATCTGAAACTCCTGATGCTCTGCTGTTAGCGTAGTAAATTAGGAGTTTAGGGGAATCTCCAGCTTTCTGATGATACCATGATAACAAATAAACACCACTAGTATAGTAAACAGCAGGACTGGATTTACAGCTGATGGTGACTGAATCTCCTGGACTAACAGCTCTCTCTGCAGGACTCTGAGTCACAGTCACCTGACCTCTGGATCCTGAAACAATAAGAAGAATACAGATGTTAGCTACATGAATAATGATGCTGAGGTTGAAGTTCATCTAGTGGAGCTACTTCACATGGCAGTGCCCCCTCAGTAGTAGAATAGAAAGCATGCTGTTACCTTGAGTGCAGAGGGCCAGTGTGCAGATGAAGATGGAGATCAAAGTCATTGTTGCTGTGGGTGAAGTTGCTGGGCAGCAGCTCTCAGTCATGAAGTGTTCAACTCCCAGAGCTATAAACACTGACAGAGCACTGAAGACTGCTAATGCAAAGTGTGTGCGTGTGTGTGTGTGTGTGTGTGTGTGTGTGTGCGTTTGTGCATGTGTGTTCAATGTAGTGTAACAGAGGTTTTTGTACAACGGTTTCATTAGAATGTATCACTGTGGAGAACTTTTGGTGGAGGAACCAAACTCATTTTAAAAGTATTAGTTTGGTTTTATTAATAATTATTTTATTAAATCACTCAGCCATCTTCATGCAGATCTCACTTTCAACCTCACTGCTCTCTCTGGATCACACTCATACTCTATAGTTAAATGGAGGGGGGTAGTTTCACTTCCTACTTCATATTTTTAACAAACTTAAAACATCTGTGTCTCCTTAACATATAATTTATAAGGACTTAAAATTACACATCCATACCCAGCATCTGTACATTACCTAAGTAAATAAGTAGAATGATGCCGTGCTCTTGGGGATATAGAGCACTACATGCCCTTCATATAGCTCAAGGCACTTCAGTAATGAAGCTTTCGGGATTGACACAGCTGTTTAATAAAAATAGCTCCATGTAGATAAAATAATATTGACGAATTATAAAAAACTGAAGATGATGTACATTCTGTATGATATTTCTGTAATAACACAGATGATGCTGCTGCTGCTGAACGCATTAGTTGATATTCATGTATGGAACAATCACAGTCCAAAACATCACATGATCAGGATAAATATTAAATATAAACAGACCAGTGGAGGCAGGATTTAGTAAATGTCAGCTGAACTTGATGAGGACAGTCTGAGTCCAAAATCCAGGACCTCTAGTGTTCGGGTGGAGTTATTACAGTTATTTTTTTTACAGGTCCCTCCTAAAACGTCAGACCACCCCTTTATCTTCCTCTGGGTTTTGGGACAGGGCTCTGTCAGGACCCACACACTCTCCTCAGAACCATATGTCTAACAGTCCAGCAGATCCTAAAATGTTTATCCTGATCCACCATGTCCAGCAGTGACATCATCAGTTACACTGCACTACCTTCTGCACAGGGTCTGTTACAGAGAGACTGAGGGAGAGGCAGATCTCAGGAAGAAGGTACAGAATGCAGGGTAAATTCTGCAAGGAGCTGTAAACTGTAATAAAAAACTGCATTAACTCCTGTTAAAAACAGATCTTTGTTACAGGTCACGCTGGGGCCGCTAGAGGCCAGCTTTGACTCATGGCAGCGTGAGCACCTTTAGCGCGATCATGCATGTGCCAACCCCAATTTGGCGCATTCGTAATCACGTTAAAGGTGCTCACGCCACCATGAGTCAAAGTTTGCTGGTGACGCTGTTTGCTGGATATTATGTTAATAAATCTGTTAACATTTTACCCTTGTGCTGTGCTCGTCTTTCAAGCCCGTCCGGCGTTACAGTTATAACCTACATTAACCCTGCATTAAACTTTCAGCCACCATCATGCCTTTCTAGTGCTTTCTAACGGCACATGTGCTCTAAACACCACCATCATTGTAGCTCTTTAAACCGCTAAAGATCTCTGACTCTAAATCCCAAAAGCAGATAATGGTAGAACTATCACCTGGTTACAGTTACAATAATAATAATAATTTTTGTTTATATAGCACTTTTTCAAACAACATTTTACAAATTGTTTTACACGAGCAGAAGTAAAAACAAACAAATACACAGAACAGCAATAGAATGACGTAAAATAGTTAAAAACAAAGGAGTACATAAAAGAAATATATATGTATAATATATATATATATATATATATATATATATATATATATATATATAAAGAATGAAAAAAATGAAAAAATCTAAACAGATAAAACATTAGTAAAAAGCCAAACCAAATGACCCAAAAACGAACATTTTAAGATCTCTTAAATATGCTAAGATCGTCCAGAGCCCTCAGGTCATCAGGAAGAGAGTTCCAAAGGTTGGGGCCGTAATAACAAAAGGCCGCCTTTCCACTCTTTAGCCGGTTGGTTGGTACGACCAGCATGTTCTTGTTAGCTGATCTGAGGGCCCTTGGTGGAACATACCTAACAATCACTGAGATACTGGGGAGCCAAACCATGGAGGCATTTAAAAACCAGTAAAAGAATCTTAAAATCAATTCTAAATGATACTGGTAACCAGTGTAGCTGTTTGAGGACCAGTGTGATGTAATCCCTCATTTTTTTACCAATCAGAATTCTTGCTGCAGTGTTTTACGCCCTCTGTAGGTTAGAAATGGAACTCATTGGTTGGTCACAAAGAAAAGCATTACAATAATCCAGGAGTGATGATATAAAAGCCTGTATAAGTTTCTCACCATCAGCCAGTGAGATGTGATGTTACGCACCCTGGATATATATCTGAGGGGGAAGAATGCAGTTTTACAGACGTTGCTAATATGGATCTTAAAACTAAGATCACTGTTGAAAGTGACACTCAGCTTCGATGAGGAGTTTCTGAATATAACATAGTATTCATGGCTACTCAAATAGGACCGGAAGCAGTTTAGTGCTGAGCCAGTGAGACTGACCCAATCGTGTATGCGATTAAGTGAAATCTCATGGTCGACAGTGTCAGAGGCTGCACCAAGGTCTAACAGAACTAACATAGATGTATTACCAGCATCTTGATTAATTTTATGATAATTTAAAACTTTAATGAGTGCTGTTTCTGTGCTGTAATGAGCTGGAAATCCAGATTGAAAAGCTTCATATATGTGGTTTGAATGGAGATAGTCACCTAGTTGAATAGATACCACAATTTTAATTATATTACCCAGAAAAGGAATATTAGAAATTTGTCTGTAATTTCCAATGATGGATGGGTCAAGACTGCTCTTCTTAGAAAGAGGCCTAATAACAGCAGTTTTAAGACTCTGGGGGTAGACTCCTTGTTGTAGTGACTGATTAACAATGTTCCAAACATCATCAGAGAATAGATCAGATAATTATTTGAAATATTTAATTGGTAGAGGGTTGAGAGGGCAGCTGGTGTTATTCAGATGTGAGATCACTTTAGTGAGGGTTTCACGACTAACCGGTGCAAAGGCTGACAAATTACTTTCTACCTTGCTGGGAGCCAAGTGTACCAGGGACGGGAGGCTGCTACTAACAATGCCTTCTCTAATGGAACGTATTTTTGTTCCAAAGAAATCAGCAATTTCCTCACATTTTTCATTTGAGGTCTCTAATGTGGATTGAGAGGAACAGATAGCCAGTCTGTCTATTGTAAGAAAAAGGAATTTAGGGTTATCTTTGTTATTGTTGCTAAGGCTAGAGAAATACTCTGACTTTGCAGTCCTAGGTTGCCTGTTGAGCTTTTTAAAGTAGTTCTTGTATATAACATAATGAATAATGAGCTTAGTCTGTCTCCATTTTCTTTCAGCATGTCTGCATTCTTTCTTTAACTAAATTATGGTGGTTGAATGTTTCAATTTTTCAATTTCTCGCATTATAAGCGGTCTAAGTATTCTGTTAGTTGGCCCAGGTGGGCATGTGGGGGGACATGGTTTTGGTAGAGGGGGTGCCCAACGCTTTTTTCATTTCACTTGCGTTTCATCTTGTGGCTGTGTCAGCAAAACCTCAGAAGGTGATTCAGTGTGCAGCTGTACTGTTGTTTCTCCACCATTATCTTCCCGATGACGTGGTGGGTGAGATTTCACACTGCTCATGTCCTTGTGCTGATTATGTTTTGACTGTGATGAGCCACAGGGCACCAGTGGGTGGTGTAGAGAAAAGCAGAGGTGATCCGTTAACAACCGAACACCAGTCCTGTTTAGGTTGAAGCCATTTTTGTGAAAAAACTCTTTCTGACCTTAACACAGATTGAAGTTTTCTATATAACTCAGTCCATGACAGATACAGTTCTTGTTGAGCCATCTAGTACCAAGGTCGAGAGTACTTATCATTTTTGCACTGACTTCAGGAAAGTAAATGTGTTTTCAAAGCCAGACTCATATGCGCTGCCCATAATGGAGGATTGCATAGATCGATTAGGCTCTTCCAAGTGCATGATCAAACTAGACCTGTTGAAAGGTTATTGGGACGTGCCCCTCACTCTGCATGCGTTTGAGATTTTTTTTTTCGGATTCGTTTTTACAGTATTTGGTTATGCCATTTAGATTACAGAATGCCCAAGCTATGTTCCAGCGCCTAATGAATATTGTACTGTCAGGGATACCTAATTGTACTGTCTATCTCGACTCTTGGGAGCAACATTTGTCTGTGTTAAAATCCGTTTTCATTCGACTGAGAGAAGCGCACCTAGTGTTGAATTTGGACATATGTGATTTCAGAAAGGGACTTATCTCTTACCTTGGGAAGGTAGTGGGAAATGGGCAAGTTAAACCACTTGGCGCCAAGATATATATGCCATCCAGAATTTTCCGACGGCCACTACTAAAAGGGAGCTGCGGAGTTTATTGGGCAGTGCTTTATTAGCAGTGCTTTTGCAGGAATTTTTCGGTGCTTGTAAACCAGGGGACATGGCATGGCTGTCAACCTGAGATCTAAAAGTCAGATTACCATGTAAGAAGCTTAGCCCTAGGTTTATTGGACCTTTCAAAATCCTTAAACAGGTCTCTCCTGTCTCTTTCTGTTTGGATCTCCCGCTCAGTACAGAATTGCACCCACATTTCACGTATTTCTACTAAAACCTGCCTCTTCTTCCCTCCAGACAGCCCCAGATCTGGAAGCAGCTCCCCCTCCTCTGGACATGGACGGCTCCCCAGACTACAGTGTACGAACTCTCCTGTACTCCAAATGTAGGGAGACCCAGATGGAGACCCAGATGGAGAGTTCGTGGGGCATAGGGAGACACCTCTCGGGGAGGGGCTAATGTCAAACCGCAGACTGCAGTAACCCCCCCCCCCCACACCCACCCACCCCCTCACTGCCAGAGGTAGCTTCTGCGATCAGCCCCGTGCAAAGTCTTGTTTGCCAAGAGTAACAATTCTGAGCGTTTACACCGGTATCTGTTTCCTTTGGTTATGACCCTAGTTTTCAGTTTATCGACTTCAGCTACGATTCTGTGTTTTGGCTTTGTTCGCTCGGTTCCGTGGACTGCTTACCCGGTATTGACCCTGCCTGTTATTGACTACGACAATTGTGGAATAAACTCATGCCTGATTCCTATGGCTGTTCTGAGTGTGATTCGTGACATCGGCATTATGTAGTCCAATACACAGAGTCACTCTGGGATCTTGAGTCTAAGCAGGAAAGCGTGTGTGTGTTCGGGTTCAAATCCGCTGTGGATTCTGTATAGTAGGGACTCTGGTCTTGCTGTTGGTCGTTCCTTCCTTTTTGTTATCCCCGCCGAGCGGTTGTATTTGTATTTGTATTTGTTGTATTGGTAACTACTTTGTGTCAAAATCCCTTTGTAAATACTTTCCCTGTTGGCCTAAGGACTGTATATTGTATAGCACATCTCACATAAACTGATCACTGCTTATGAAAGCCTCTGTTCTGTATGTCTGTTTTAATGTGTTTCTGTGTCGCCCTAATCCTGGTCCAGCCTTTCATTCATAAAACCGATAACATTAAAATTACCCTTTTTCCCTAGACTGGGTCGTAACATCAGTCCTAGAGCTTCAGAGTGATGGTGTTTATCCTTCTGTAGTTGACAAATGGACTGTTGTGGTTTCTGAAGTTGTTTTGCACCATACCTCTAAGACAGGAGCAGATAATGTTTTCGGACGCATGGATGACTTAAGAAACTTTACTTTTATTATATCAGAAACGTAGGTTACATTATATATATGTATAATTAACACACCTCGCCGTCACCACCATGATGGGCAAAAAACTGTCTCCCTTCTACTCCCGCCACCTCACTCAAACCCACATCACCTGACACCTGTGGTAAGTGAGCTTTTTGAGTAGACGGAGTTGTGATGCACCATACCTGTTCCCCCACCAAAACCCTTGTGACAAACATTAAATGGCATTTAGAATAATAGGTGTGTGAAGAAATACAAAATAATCTTTTATGCATAAATGGCTCCAACACGGACTGAGGCTTCTTCCATATTTCTCTGTAAAAAGAACTCAGCAGCTGCAGATAAGATGATCAGACAAAAGTCCCAGAATTTCAAACCCTCCTTAATGCATTCTTCTATCAGAATGGACAGAGGGTGATCTTTGCTATGTGGAAGAAACGTTCCTTGTAGGAGTTCTATGGAACAAGCCCATGGTGGATGAAATGGAATTTTTATTTTTTCTTCACTAAAGTTACTGCAGTTTGTCCAGTAAAGTGTGGAGTGCAGTAGTGTTGAAAAAGAGAGAAACTTGCTCAATACTGTAGTGCTTTGTAGTTGATAATGTTCAGTGGAGTGCAGCTTTAGAGAACAGCAGAAGAACAGCACTCCTGTTCTATCATCACTACACTGGTTACCAGTCAAATTCCGCATTGATTACAAAATACTTCTTATAACTTATAAAGCTCTACATGGCCTGGCCCCACATTATCTGAGTGAACTCTTAGAGTTTTACAATCCAACTCGTCTACTTCGTTCGCAGGGTGCAGGACTTCTTTTAGTTCCTAGAATTAAAAAAGTCACAGCAAGGGGGAAAGGCTTTCTCATACATGGCTCCCCAACTATGGAAATAAAACTTCCCACTTTCGTTCGAGATTCAGGGACACTCCCCAAAGTTTTAAGTCTAGGCTTAAAAACATACTTATTTACGCAGGCTTTTGACTAGATTTAGACCAGGATGCATGGCTTTTGGGTCACTGGGGCCGGGGAAGTCTTGGACTCATGACGCATGGAGGGCCTGTCTGCCTTGTCCGCTATCCGGGAGTGTTTGAGTGGGCGGGGTTCTGGCTGAACTGGCTTCGGTCCTCTTGATCTTGACTCATGCAATCCTTGCCTTAGAATAAGGGAAGAAGCTGGGGGTTCATAGTCAAAGAGTCTTGTGGTGATCAGAGACGTTGGGTTGCTGTCTTCCTGCCTCTCGTGGGGTTGCCAATGTCTCATGTTGATCCCTCTTGGCTGTGTTTCCTACCAGTTCTCCTCTTTCTAGCTTCTAGCTATGCTGCTATAGCTAATGCTGCCTGGGGTGGGGTCTCAATGCTTACACTTGGCATCAGTGATTGACATGGCATCAGTGATTGTTAATAAACACTGTGCTCTTAATCAATAAACTAATTCATTTTCTGTTTTCTCTCCGAGCTGTGTTCTGGCAGTTCCGGCCCTACACATGATGTTCAATCTGCTGGAGCTCCACTCAAGCTGCTTCCGTCATCAGCTCCAGCCCCATCATACCCGGGCCACTTAATGTCAATGTGCATAATTCACATTTTTATTCGACCTTTGACTCCATGACTTTAGTTTCGCTCTTAGATTTATCATCATACCCGGGCCACTTAATGTCGATGTGCAAACTTCACATTCTATTTGAACTTTGACTCCATGACTTTAGTTCGCTCTTAGATTTATCATCTACGCCGCCCAAGGAGGTTGGGTCCCTTTTTGAGTCTTGGTCCTCCCAAGGTTTCTTCCTAGAACTAGGGAGTTATTCCTTGCCACTGTCGCCCTAGGCTTGCTCAATTTGGGATTGGACGTAGTTATTAGGAGATAATCTAAACTTGTTAAGTTGCTTTGAGACAATGCTCCATTGTAAAAAGCACTATATAAATAAATCTGACTTGACTTGACTTGAGCTTTAGCAGATCTGCAGCTGTTCTCAGATCAGTGTGTGTTTCTGATTCAGAGCACTTCCTCTGCAGCTGAGTGAGGTTTTTGTACGACGCTCTAACACTGTGTGTATGGAGTACTCCAATCCTGCTGACAGTAGTAATCTCCTGCATCTTCAGGCTTTACTCCACTGATTTTTAAAGAAAATGACGTACCAGATCCACTGCCAGTGAAACGATCTGGGACCCCAGACTGACGGGTAGATGAATAATAGATCAGGAGTTTGGGAGCTTCTCCACGTTTCAGCAGGTACCAGTCAAACTCATTGCCAGCATGTTGACTGGTTGTACAGCTGATAGTAACAGTCGCTCCTGGAGAAACAGTTTGAGATTCTGGAGTCTGAGTCACGATGATTTCTCCAAACACCTCTAAAGAAAAGAAAAGATGAGAGAAAAGTTACATGGATCTAAATAATACAAATTCTGTGTGTGTGTGTGTGTGTGTGTGTGTTTGTGTGTGTAATGGAGATGAATGTAGTAAATAAGCAGGAAGCTCACGCTGAGTGAGGAGTGTGAGTGGATCCAGCAGTAGAATCAGTAGCATCATCATTGTGCTGTGTGTCAGTCACTCTGAAAGACCTGAACTCACTCTGATCAGAACTACAGCTCTTAAAGTGTGTGTAGCAGTGACACACAGCACATATGCAAACACAACTACTCACTACACAACACACACCACCAGCCTCTGTGTGTGTGTGTGTGTGTGTGTGTGTGTGTGTGTGTGTTCACTGTAGTGTAACAGAGGTTTTTGTACGACGGTTTCATTAGAATGTATCACTGTGGTACACTTTTGGTGGAGGAACCAAACTCATCATAAGTAAGTGACTTTAATTCGTCTGATATTTAAATCTAGGTAAGAATTACAATATTGATTATTGTGAATATAAATTTATGATAAACAATGTTTTTTAAGATACATGATACAGATTAAAATTTTAAATGTCCAACTCATCCTTAAATATCAAAAGCAAAACAAAATAAATGGTAATTAATATTTAATAAATCTATAGTCAGTGATTATTCATCATGTAATAAATCTACAGTAGTTGTGGTTGGTGAATCTAAAGCTGGTATCTGGTTGTTAGATGAAGTTTGGTGTAAATTGGTACGAGTTTCTGTGCTGATGGTAAATCCAAACGAATGCTGCTGTTTGTTTGTGTTAAACAATGAATCTTTCTGTAATCAGCTCCATTTGGATGAGCTGCACTCAGTAGTGTTGAATGATAAAGTAAGAAGACTTTCTATTGAATATGTGCTAACAGAAGGTTCCAGATGTTTGTACTGAACTGGAGTAATGTGGGAACAGTGTTGAGCGCTGAACTGATTATGGAAGACAGATGAAGGTTTCCAGTCTGGACGTTTAATAAGCAGTAAGGAGGAAATGTTGTGGAAGCATTTCTAAATGTGGCTTCATGGTGTGTTTCTCCTGTGCAGAAGGTCCCACGGTGAAGCCCTCCGTGTCTCTGCTCCCTCCCTCCTCTCTGCAGCTGTCTGAGGGATCGGCCTCGCTGCTCTGCCTGCTATCTGGCTACTCTCCACAGGGGGCGCTGGTCAGCTGGAGGGTGGACGGTAAAGAGGTGGAACAGGACCTGGTTCTGACCAGTGCAGAAAAAGAGAAGAAGGATGGTTACAGACGCAGCAGCACCCTGACCCTCAGCAAAGAAGTCTGGGAAAAGGGGGAGGAGTTCAGCTGCAAGGTTTCCCATGACGGCCAGCATCAACAGGTCTGGTTCAGAAAGAGCCAGTGTGAAGGCTAGCAACTCCAAGACAGAATTGAAGATAGAGCTGCTTCCACATGCATCTCCAATAGAGCTTCAATTCTACACAATGCTGCCATTTCTGTCTTTCCTCTGTTCAGTGTCCTGTTGCTGTTCCTGTAGTTTTGCTCTGCTGAAATAAAGCTTGATTTTGGACATGGTCTGTTCTTTTCTTCTAGCTCATCATCATGATCAGTGTTATGAGAGAGGATCTTTAGCTGGACATTCAGTGCTGTGTGTTTGTGCTTCAATCAGTTTGGCTGAAAAAAGTTGAACATGCGCTGAAAGTGCTGCTCTATTTTCGGAGAAAGCTGATCACTCAGCCATCTTCATGCAAATCTCACTTTCAGCCTCACTGCTGTCATGCTCATACTCATACTCTATAGGTAAATTCGGGGGAGAATGTTAGTTTCACTTCCTAATTTAAAAATTATTTTTGGCCACTAAATGATAATCAGAGTTGAACTGAGTGTTAAATTTTTCATAACATCTTCTTCACCTGCTTTAATCAGAACTGATTATGGAAATACATTTTTTGAGGTTATGGGAGGCTGGATTTATTTTGTTTAAATTAGTAGAAACCCTGAATAGGTGCAGTGGTGTAGCAGAGGATGTACACACACACACACACACACACTGTATACTCTCTCTTATTACTGACCTGTTTACATGAGCAAGTCCAGCTTTCATCAGACTCCACATTACCATCCTCAGTAAATAAACATGAGTGCTAGCTCATGCCAAGCTAGCAGTGTTCTATGTCACATGCAGGTGAGTCTCTAACATCTGCTGCACTGTCGGACTGGGCTGACATCATCTGTTATGACATCAAGAGGTTAAACCTCTAGTCTCTTAAACATGCCTCAGTGCTGTGTTTCTTGATGTTTCAATAGATCTGTATTTAATTAACCTACTGCATTGTAATTGTACCCCTTTCTTTGCAATGAAAAATAGATAAGGAAATGGTTATAGTTGGTAAATTAAGATACAATTTTTAAATGAAGGAAATAATAAAGGTTTGTGGCTTGTATCATTGGTATAAGACTTGGACTTTCATGCATGTGTTTGCACCATATCTTTTATACCACATCCATGAACCAAGAAAAGTAAAATATGTATGGGCTGTTTGTGAATTTATGAAGAAAAACTGCTGCAAGCATCAAGAACTGGCTCTTTGACCTGGATCAAGAGCAGGATGTTTTCTACAAAAACAATGAAAGTTAGCTAGATGGTCAGGTGTTGGTGATGAACATATGGAGAGAGTGAGTTTTGGTTTCATAACATGAGTTCACTGAGTGCATCACTTAGTGATTGTCAATACAAGTATTATAGAGAGACCCAGCCTAATTTACCTTTATATGACCTCAGGAAATCAGGAGATCGAGATTCCCTGTTCGTTCTGTTTTAAAACCATTACAGAGTCAAGTCAAGTCAGATATATTCATATTGCGCTTTTTACCATGGAGCATTGTCTCAAACCAACTTTACACATTTTAGATTATCTCCTAATATCTACGTCAAACCCCAAATTGAGCAAGCCTAGGGTGACAGTGGCAAGGAAAAACTCCCTAAGTGTTATGAGGAAGAAACCTTCATGGAGTCATGGAGTTATAGTTCAAGTAAAATATGCACATAGGCATTAACTAGTCTGATACACAGAGTCACTCCAAGTCATCCACTTGTCTGAATGAACTCCAGCGCTCATGGAGCGCGCAAAGGAGTGGAGGAGAAAAAGAGCGCTGTGTGTGTGTGTGTGTGTGTGTGTGTGTAAGGACGGATGCGCATGCGCAGAGGATCATCTGAGCCGGGCAGGCTAGACGCGAGCTGCGCGTGTGCCAAACGCAGTGTGTGCATCCGAGGAGCGAGGGAGAGGAGACGAGGAGACAAAGCTTGTCTCCTACTGGGCTGAAAAAAGGACTAAATGGGATGGTGCTAAGGCGAATATCCGATTGCGCAGGGACACCGGCCACCTATGACTGAGGTGACCGCTAAGAGGAGGAATATCAGGGAATAAGGAAGCGAGCGTGTAGGAAAGTAAGCGGCGATTTAGAACTTTTCCTTTCCTGCCAACTAATTCCCTGTCATTACCTCAGGCCTTTTGACCTTACGAGGGCCCACCTCCTTCGCAAGACGGATCCACACTTATGTCCTTAACCAGAGACGAGTCAGGGAAAAGCCACTTGCGAAAAACCTTGGTCAAAAACATGCCAGAGTTTGTAGAGAATGCACTGTAGGCCGGCACTTAGGGTGCTCCTTTTATAGGCGGTCGGCCGCGGTGTTTAGTGGACCCGCGGTGACCTCTAGTGGCTGGAATGCGCCCTCTGATAGTACCCCCCCTAGGGGAGGCCCCTGACACCTCCAGGTCAACAGCACGGCGCCTACGGAAGTCCTGGATGAGGCCTGCGTCCAGGATGTGGCGTGCGGGGACCCAAGACCGTTCCTCCGGACCTTGAATTTGAATGAATTTTTATGGAGGCGGGCAAGGCCAGCTGATAACTGACAAGGTTGACCTTGCGAACAGCCTTGAACGGCCCCACATATTTAGGTGCCAGCTTGCCCAAGGACCCCTTCAGGGGGAGATCCCGTGTGGACAATCAGACACGCTGTCCCGGGCGGTAGGAGGGAGCAGGCCTGTGCTTGCGACCAGCTTGTCGCTGCATGGAGGGCATTAAGGGCTGCCCGGGCCTTGAGCCAGACCTGATGACACCTGTGAACAAACTGCCTGGCCAAAGGGACCCCCACGTCCGCCTCTTGGCGAGGCAAGCGGGGGGGGGGCTGACAACCAAACTGGCATTCAAACGGCGACATGCCGAGAGCGGAGTGCCAGAGGGTCAAGTCAAGTCAAGTCAAATCTATTTATACAGCACTTTTTATAATGGAGCATTGTCTCAAAGAAACTTTACAAGTTTATATTATCTCCTAATAACTACGTCCAATCCCAAATTGAGCAAGCTTAGGGCGACAGTGGCAAGAAAAAACTCCCAAAGTGTTATAGAAAGAAACCTTGGGAGGACCAAGACTCAAAAAGGGACCCAACCTCCTTGGGCGGCATAGATGATAAATCTAAGAACAAAACTAAAGTCATAGAGTCATAGTTCAAATAAAAAGTATGCACATCGGCATTAAATGGCCCGGGTATGGTGGGGCTGGAGCTGATGACGGAAGCAGCTTGAGTGAAGCTGCAGCAGATGAACATCTACAGCTGGAACTTGTACCGGAACACAGCTCGGAGAGAAAACAGAAAATGTAATTAGTTATTGATTAAGAGCACAGTGTCTATTAACAATCACTGATGCCATGTGTTGCATGAGACCCCGGCAGCATTAGATATAGCAGCATAGCTAGTAAGAGGAGAACTGGTAGGTAACACAGCCAAGAGGGATCACATGAGTCATCGGCAACCCCATGGGAGGCAGAAGACAGCAACCCAACGTCTCTGATCACCATAAGACTCTTTTACTATGAACCCCCAGCTCTGCCCTTAGTCTAAGGCAAGGACGCATGAGATAAGATCACGAGGACCAAAGCCCAGTTCAGCCAGACCGCCCAGCCGACACTCCCGGCTAACGGACAAGGCAGGCATCCCAGACTTGACTCCAGACTCCGGCCCCAGTGACCCAAGCCATGCATCCTGGTCTAAATCTAGTCAAAAGCCTGCACAAATAGGTATGTCTTTAGCCTAGACTTAAAATTTTGGAGGGTGTCTCAAACGAAAGTGGGTAGTTTATTCCACAGTTGGGGGGCCATGTATGAGAAATCCTTTCCCCCTGCTGTGACTTTTTTAATTCTAGGAACTAAAAGAAGTCCTGTACCCTGCAAACGAAGTAGACGAGTTGGATTGTAAGAGTTCACTCAGATAATGTGGGGCCAGGTCATGTAGAGCTTTATAAGTCATGAGAAGTATTTTGTAATCAATGGGGAATTTGACTGGTAACCAGTGTAGTGATGATAGAACAGGAGTGATATTATCAAATTTTCTAGTTTGAGTTAGCACTCGGGCAGCTGCATTCTGAACTAACTGAAGTTTATTTATAGATTTACTAGAGCATCCAGTAAGTAAGGCGTTACAGTAATCCAACCTTGAGGTTATGAACGCATGAACAAGTTTCTCTGCATCATTAACAGAGAGGATATTTCTAAGTTTAGCAATATTACGTAATTGAAAGAAAGCAATTCGAGTGATGCTGCTAATGTGCGCATCAAAGGAGAGATCTGAATCAAATGTGACCCCTAAGTTTTTTACAGACGGACTGGGAAAAACATCTAGATTTAGGATAGATGTAGCCAACCTGTCTCTCACAGCCTTGGGTCCCACTAATAGAACCTCAGTTTTATCTGAGTTAAGTAAGAGAAAATTAAATAACATCCAATCTTTTATTTCCTTTACACAGTCCTCAATTTTGTTGATTGTAAAGCTGTCATTAGGTTTGGCTGATATGTACAGCTGTGTATCATCTGCATAGCCATGTTTACGAATAACTGAGGTTAGTAGCAGCATGTACAGAGAGAATAAAAGCGGGCCAAGCACTGACCCCTGAGGCATGCCATCAGGGTGTTGTGAGCGAACTCGGCCCACAGCAGGTGCTCAGCCCAGGTAGCAGGGCTACCGGCCGTCAGGCACCGGAGCATACGTGCCAGGTCCTGGTTGACCCATTCCATCTGTCCGTTGGACTCTGGGTGAAAGCCCGACGAGAGGCTGGCCATGGCCCCAACCAGGAGGCAGAAGGTTGTCCAAAAGCAGCTAACAAACTGGGGTCCGTGGTCAAACAACAGTTCCCGGGGAAACCCGTGAACGCGGACGATGTGGTGGAGGATGAGGTCCGCCGTCTCCCTGGCCGATGGCAGTTTGGGCAGTGCCACAAGCTTGCACCCCTTAGAGAAATGGTCCACGGCATCAAGAATGACCATGTTCCCCCGTGAGGTAGGCAAGCCTGTGACAAAGTCCAGGGAGATGTGCGACCACGGGCGGGCGGGAATGGAAAGGGGTTGAAGGAGGCCAGGAACTGCCGGACGTCAGCCTCCATGCGCGGCCACCAGAAGCTCTGTCGCAAGAGTCTATATGTGGTCGTGCGGCCGAGGTGCGCTGCGAATGATGATCACCCGGGGGCGAGTGGAGGTGGGGACAAACCTGCGACCCGGAGGATCATTTCCAGGATCGGGCTCGCGACGGAGGGCACTAGTGGCCACATCGTCGATGGCCCTGGTGAGGGCAGCAACCACCCGGGGTGCAGGGAGGATGGGATCCCAAGAAGGGGTCGTGTCCGGGGGGTCTCACTGTCTGGAGAGAGCGTCAGGCTTGACATTCTTGGAGCCCGGCCAGAAGGTGACCGTGAAGTTTAACCTGGCGAAGAACAGAGACCCGCGAGCCTGGCAGGCATTAAGCCTCTTGGCCTGTTGGATGTACGCCAGCTTCTTATGGTCCGTCCACACCAGGAACGGGGCTTTGGCACTTTCCAGTCAGTGACGCCACTCCTCCAGTACCAGTTTCATGGACAAGAGCTCCCGATCCCCAATGGCATAGTTGCGCTTGGCAGGGGATAAGCGCCACCAAAAATAAGCGCAAGGGTGGAGCTTGCGGTCCTGCCCAGTGCGCTGGGAGAGGACGGCCCCCACGCCGATATCGGACGCGTCTACCTCGACGATAAATGGTTCCTCAGGGTCCGGGATCCTGAGAACCAGGGGGTTAGTGAGGCGTCCCTTAATGTCCCGAAATGCTCGGTCAGCCTCGGAAGGGGCCCGGGGTCTTGCGTGTGAGGGCAGTGAGGGGGGGCGGCGATCACTCCGAAGATCCTCACGAACCGCTGGAAAAAAATTGCGAACCGCTGGACGAGCCGGAGGGAGGCGGGCTGGGGCCAGTCCGCCACAGCCTGAATCTTGGCCGTGTCCATGCGTAAAGACCCACGAGCCACGATAAAGCCCAAGAAGGCGACCGATGAAGAGTTGAAAACCAACTTTTCAAGTTTAACGTACAGCTGGTTTTCCAGGAGGAGCAGGAGATACTATCTGGGCAAAACATAAAAAGAACCAATGGTTTTCAAGGAATGCAAACAGTTTACTCATGTTTTTTAAACATTAAATTAGTGTCGTAACAAATTGTGTACATGTATCAGAAATAAAATGTAATGTTTTCAATGACATTTTTATTATTCCGTTTTTATGGAGTTTCTTGTTTTTGCACAAATCATTTTTTTTTTCCTATTCAAAAAAGCATTGCAGGTTAGGTATAAAAGATCATTGCTAAATATTTTGTCCAGTGCAGAGGTCAGTTTTAGATAGGAACCATGAGTTTCAGTTTCCTTTGGGTTTGTTTTATATCAGAAATGTTGACTCTAACACACAAAAATGTTTTATTTTGGAAGGCAAATTTAAAAAGATGATTGAATTACAGAAATTTATGTTTGTTGTAATTAAGACATCAATTGAAATCTATACTATTTAATTATCTTTCAGGCTCAATATTACAAAACATAAGAAATGAAACTTTTTAAAGAATCCTAAGATGACAGGCAATGTTTTAGCAATATTTCATGTTTCAAAAAGTCTTCTAAAAACTTAGAAACTTAGGCATATAAATCATACAACCTTAGAATAATTTTATTTAATTATTATGTTTATTTAAATATTAATGAAAACTAGTTCAACTTGAAAACTAGTACAATGAATACATTTTTAATTAGGCTCTGTCACAAGCCATTGCAGAATTTCACTGACTCAATTAAACAATTAAACTCAATTAAACAACTCAGTTTCTACTAACAATTAAAATGAACATTCATCTATTCCATTCATTCATTCATTCACTCTCTTTCTTCTCCTTTTAATCCTGAACAGTATTGCGGAGTGTGCTTGTGCCCTATGATAGATTGGTACCCTCTCTAAGGTTGTTTCTGCCTCGTGCCCTATGCCGCTGGCTAGGCACCGGCTCTGCCGCATTTCATGTTATTTATTATATAAAACAATGAAAATACACATTTTCTACTACCAATTAAAATAAACATTATCTAATTATCTAAAAATAATGAACAACCAACCTTTTCTTCTCTGCTCCTTTTTCTGCAGTCACTGAGTAGAGTGCAATGACATGGCAAAGAAAAAGGAAATGATTGGTCCTCTTATGTGTATTTGAGGGGCCGATTGGGTCTCAATGATAGATAGGCTCTCAATGATAGAACATTATAAAACTAAGTTAGAGTTCAACTCTTTTTTTTAATAAGGAATCAAAAATGCATAAAACTAAAAAAAAAAAAAAAAAACACTTAATATAATGTTAAGAACCCAGAATAAGAATAAATGAATAACAAAATTTTCTCAGAAAGAACTTTATCATTTCAAGGAAATGACATATAGTGTTGTGTACTGCTGTAGTACTTTGAACTGCACTTTAACTGCATTGCATCGATTTGATTAAGATTAATGAGTTTGCTTTTTAAACATATAATGAACTTTCTTCTAACCTGGTCTGGGTCAGCCTGTAACAGGATAGGAACAATGATAGGAAGCTCTGAATCACACTTAATTTACTTTGCTTTATTTTGAATGTGGATGAACATCTTCAAGAGCTGACAGAGTCAAAGTTACAAACAACACCTAAATACAAGAAGATTAACTTATCTAACAAAAAATAAATAAACAGAAATACAATCAAATACTTCCACTGACATCTTTTGAACTTATGTGAGAATAAACTTTCTGTTCAACTACTTATGTTGGAATCGGTCAAATCATTGTCATGTTTTTAGTTCATGGTTCATTGAAACGTTTTAACTCAAATTGCTACAAATTCTCCAATCTGCTGTGTAGCTGACAGCCTGTTCTACAGCCTGATTGAAGAACCACCAAAAGGCATGATGGTGACTGGAACCTAAACAGCTTGATGGTCAAGTGCTAAAATGTGGTGATTGTGGGTTTAACCTGAAACTGAATAACAATTAATCACAGAACATGAGAGATAAACTTGTACATAATAAAAATCAAAATAAGTAATTGAGTTGTAAAGGCAAAATATAGAAAGTGAAATAAAATAATAAATGTTTTAACATTAAAGTGTTATAAGTAACTAAGGAATAAACTCTGATTTAGTTTTAGACAAAATTGCATGTCACACAACACATTTAAGGCATGCTGCAACAATAACGTGTAATTATGCACTTGGATTGTTTAATAATTCATTCATTCACATTTAATTACAAGTGCTGCATTTGTTTCTGTTTCTTTTAGATCAGTGCATGGTTTTCACTCTAATCCTGCCTGTCAGCACTTTTCGAGTTATGAATTCCCTCTCTTTCAGTCTGCTCTGTAGGAGTTTATATGTAAAACTACAGGAAAGTGTTGCTGCTAAAACATTTCCTACAGCAGGCACTGAGCTACACATGAACTCCACAGCTACAGCTACAACTAATGCTAACAGCCTATTTGCTTATGTTGATGTCATGACCTGTACAAGACGAGACTTTCTCATGGATCATTCCAAGATCACTCCAAGAGCAAGACGTGTAATAGTTGATGAGGTCACAAAGGACCCCAGGGTAACTTCTAAGCAACTGAAGGCCTCTCTCACATTGGCTAATATTAATGTTCATGAGTCCACCATCAGGAGAATACTGAACAACATTGGTGTGCATGGCAGGGCTGCAAGGAGAAAGCCACTGCTCTCCAAAACATTGCTGCTCGTCTGCAGTTTGGTAAAGATCACATGGACGAGCCAGAAGGCTATTGGAAGAATGTTTTGTGGATGGATGAGACCAAAATAGAACTTTTTGTTGTAAAAGAAAAGTGTTATGTTTGGAGAAAGGAAAACACTGCATTCCAGCATAAGAACCTTATCCCATCTGTGAAACATGGTGGTGGTTATCATGGTTTGGGCCTGTTTTGCTGTATCTGTTCCAGGACGGCTTGCCATCATTGATGGAACAATGAATTCTGAATTACATCAGAGAATTCTAAAGGAAAATGTCAGGACATCTGTCCATGAACTGAATCTCAAGAGAAGGTGGGTCATGCATCCACCACTGTATATGAGCTTTGTCAATAACTTGTAACATCCCAATAGTGTGCATGAAAGTAATTAGTAAAGTATTTATTCATGATACACACCCAACTGAAGGTGAATCCTTAAAATAATAAATACTCATCATAAGTTATATTGTTGTTGCGGTTCTTTAGTGATCAGTATTCTTGCCGTCCCTGTATGCAAGGTCTGGATTAGATTGTTGTCTAGATGGAAACTTTCTCCAGTTTCTTATTTTAAACCTCAATAGAGTGAACAGAGTACTGAACAGCACTGCAGGATTTACACTCTGAACAGAACCACAACAGAATAATGCTGGGTGGAGCTCTCACTCCATGGATTTCAGGTTTCATTACTAACGTAGCAAATTTTACTCTTCATACAGCTCACATTCTGTCCATGATGTTTTGGAAATCAGCTTTTGTTCTGAATAAGTTATGAAATAAAGAAGTATGCTGAGCCATGCAGTTCTGTGTTGTGGTTTGATAAAAACGTTTACACACACTCAATAGCCAGTACTACTCACTCAATTCCTGATGATTAAGCTCCTTCCTCAGAATTTCCTTAAAATATAATGTTGTGAAATGTGGTGAAGAGGCTCTGTCCAGCCCCTGGAATTCTCCAATCACCATTTTACCATTTCCATCTAACTCACCTGTACAGAATCACGTCTGAACCTTTTGAAAATGACCTGTAAAATAACCCCCAAACATATTTTATTTATTTGGGTTTTTGTATTGTTTAAATGTTTGTTCACATTTAGTGCATTGGCATTTTGATAGTTAAGAGCTTCCAGTATAGTTTTGTTAATTTGTTAATTTGATATAGCCATATGGGCTTATTTAGTTTAAGGAAAATATATGCAGGTTCATAGTGTTTCAAGAGCTCAAAGCTGTCATGGTTTAAGTTATATGGTTTAAGCTCAACCTTTGAAGAGGCACAACGTATTTATGTGGTTTATTATTATATTAATAGGTTTGTTGACTGTTTTGGCAGGTTTTGTGTTAACAGTTAGTAACTCATTAAGCTAAAGTGAATGTTCTTAATGCATTTATTCATTTTCTTACAGCTCTTATGTTGGTTTGTGGTAATTATAGCCTCAATAACTGCACATACGGAATGTGGGAGGACAAAGTCACACAGACACCGGTGCTGGAATAGAGCAGTAGATAACCTTTATTATCTGCACATGCAGAGATCAACTCAGATACAGCAATGGACAAGCACTTGTATGTGAGTGGATGAATTAATTACAAGACTTCCTCCTTTTGACTCGTTCGGTTGTTTTCCAACAACTCATTGGAAATGTGACGGATGCTGCACCTAGGGTATGGGTGCAGTACCCATGCAACAGACTCTGCGTTGTGTAGTGATAGCTCTTGTGAGACGTCTGTGGTTAAGAAGCAGTAGCAACAATAAGTACAAACTCGTGATACTCTCCTCTGTATTGTGCTTTATTGTACCTGCACATACAAGTACACAATCCGTTTCAAATTGGGTTTTTTTCCGCAACTGCACGAGCTCTCCAGCGCCGTGCCAAAAGCTACTGGCATAAAATCAACATATAACAAAATAATGTAGCTTCACTTGTACAATTGTTAAATTAAGTTTTAGCACTGAGGTTTTTTTTCCTTTTTAAACATCGTTGAACAAATAACACATACATACATACGTAACTGAAAATAACATAACTACAACATACCTAAACATATAAGTACACAATCCGTTTCAAATTGGGTTTTTTTCCGCAACTGCACGAGCTCTATAAAAATAAAAAGACAAACACGTTTAAGCTTCCCTTAAACTCCAGTTGATTGTCCTAGGGGTTCGCTTGCCGCCAAAACTACTGCACTACTAAACTTCGTTAAGAATGCATGATAAAACTGATGAAATGTGCATCGAAACTTAACGGAAGCTGCAGTCAAATATAGTCACAAAAATATTTAAGTTTATGCTTGCAGTAGTTCACATCTAATTTATCTAAACATGAAATAGTTGGCGGAGCGTTTTTCATGCCACTCACCTCCAGCGCCGTGCCAAAAGCTACTGGAGTAAGGCAAGCGTGACAGGACAAAATAAAACAAAATGGAAGCACTTGCAGTTGTGAACTACAGCAGGGAGTTGTAGTCCAAATCAACATAAACATGTATATTATGTATTTTTAGAAAAGTTAACAATATTTTTTTTAGGAACAAATGAATACAAAACAACAGTTTAATTTTTTAGACATTAATTTTGGAAGAACTCAATTAAATGGGGAACAATGATAACCATTAACTTAAGTTATTTTTAACTCCGTTACACCCACCCCCACTGAATTCTTACAAAAATTAATGCTCACGTCAGGACAACAACACACAAAAATCGACACAGTATGGGTTCCATAATCAGGAAAACCGACATGTAAGTATCCAACAAGGAAGTAGTGGAAGGGGAGTGACGTCAATCTCCCCAACCAACTACCGAACATAGGGTGCCTTGTACACCCCACACTAACCCATAACTTCCATCTCAGCACAAAAAGCATATACGAGGCTGTCCCTTGACACAATGGCTACCAGACAAAACATCAGCAAAATGGGGGAAAAAAAAAAGAGAGTCTCTAACCCTGAAAAGCCTGAACAACAGATCTACAAATTGTCTGAACATTTTGCTGCATATTTTTAACAACATCTTGCTGTTACGGTTCGCCATGCGAACACGATGGCGAATCGTGAGGGCAAAAGAAAAGGAATATTAGGACCCAATAGCAGTCAGCTCCAGATGGTAGTAATGAACTGAAATGAATAAAATAAACGAAACGGCAAGTAAAGCCCTACAAAATAAACAACGGATAAGAATAACGTAGGGCTTTGTGTGTGTCAGCGAAGCTGCCGAATCTGCGAGCAGACGCGCACACACAAAGCACACGAATGCGCCTACAGGAGCAGCGCTGGATTGCGCGGCTGCTTACACGCACTTATACTGCACTTTAACTGGGAAATACTTCCCTAGACGAAAGGGGAAGCAGCGCTGGAATGCGCGGCTGCTTACACGTACTTATACTGCGCTTTAACTGAGAAATACTTCCCTAGACGAAAGG
>JAJAGP010004309.1:0-52397 GCA_025084515.1 Ancistrus triradiatus | reverse complement strand
TATGCTGTAAAAAAAGAGGCTTTGAGAGGATTCATGCCAGCACAGTAGCGCTTATTATGCAGCCGCGCTGCTCAAGGTCGGCCGCGAGTCAGATATCGATGGTGGCGAAAATTGAAAAGCAAATATAGCATCCATTATTCATCGAGCTTTAGTGGCCAAGCAGACTGAAAGATGAAGTCACGGCTGCTGTAACCCTCACACCCACTGCAGGACCTGTGGCCTCGCCTTAGTCTGCTGTACAGTCACGTAAAGAACACCTACAGCAGGCTCACAATGACACCCGAATGTGAAGTTCATGGCGCCGAGAATAAAACCAGCTCGTGCAGTCAGTAACTCCGGGCCTGGATGGCATCCGCTGGAAGAATGGCTGCCTGGACTTCTTCAAGCGTCGTTTCTGAGCTGACGTTTAAAAGGTCAGCACCTCATTAACGTGCAGGTAATGAAGAGACGAAGCAGGTGCTTTCTGACTCCATGAAAGATGTGGGTTCAAGAGGCTGAGGCCGGGTCGCTCACTGAAAGATGAGCCGCACTAATTATTCCAGGCGGTCTGTAAACATAAGTGTTTTAAGATGGTGTCTTAAAATAGAACGAGATGTGCTTGACTTGAAGTGGATCAACTGAGAGCAGCAAATTGTGAGCAATGACAGAAGAGGCCCAGGTTCGAATTTCAGCCTGGCCGTTGCCTGAGAGTTTGCATGTTCTCTTCTCCCGTGTCTGTGAGGGTTTTCTCTGGGTTGTCTAGAAGTTTGAAGGGTCAGGGTTTGAACGGGTCCAAAACTTTAGCCCCTCAAGTCCTAAATCCGTTCCACTTTTTCACCAGCAGGTGGTGCCAGAGTTTACATGCACTTGAGTATTAAGATGATAGGAAAGCTCCGGGTTTTTCATGACTCTGGCAATAATCTCACAGGAGGATGTGTTGCAAACTTTAATAATAAATAATAATTTTTCATTTTTTCAAGAATATACTGCATTTTCAGAGGTTCAATAGCTGTTTTGATGCGTTTCCGCGGTATGTTTAATTCCGGGGTTGCCAGATCCCACTAGAAAAAAACTGCACGGCTCGGTGGAAAAAGAGTGAAATGGACATCTTTAGAATAAGCGGACCTGGCAACTATGTTGGTTAGACTTTGTTTATTAAGTTTGGCAAGGCAGATTACAACAGCCTAAAAACAGTTTTTAAAGGTGAGCCCTTCAGTCAAACGTTACAGCATAGGGTTGGGTGGTAGGACAATATTTTATTGTATCGTGATAAATTTTATTGTGATAGACAATATGCTTTTCTGAGCATATAGAGGATATTGTAAGTCCTTAAAAACATTGACCAACTGCATGTTTCTTTATAAAGACTAATTAGTTCTGATTAATTTGATGAAGTCTGGCACATTTTGAATAAAAATGATTTTAAGTATGGGATAATATTTGAATAGTAGTTTTTACAAATTTGTCAGCTCTATGTTTTGTCTTTGATCAGATGTATCGTGAAAAATATCGTGTATCGTGAAAATGCCTTCAAATATTGTGATATGTTTTTGCCGTATCACCCACCCCTATTACAGCATATCATAAACAGAGATGTAAAAATGAGGAAGTTTGGCTTGTTAAATACGAGTTTGTGTAGATGGCATTATAACCTTGCGTTGCTTCTGCAGCATTTAGGAGATTCCCTTATCCAGAGGGACTGACAGTTGAGCTGAGTCGCTGAGGATTAAGGGTCAAGAGCCCAACCGTGGCAATTAGTAGTGCTTAGCCACCCAGTCTCAAATCAAAGTGCATGATAAAGGTGCTTTATTTTTACAGCATTTAGCAGACACTGCTTATCCAGTTCAAGATTAAGGAGCTCAGCATTGGCACCTTTTTGGAGGCCAGGGTTTAAACTCTCAACCTCTCAAACGACAGCCTCATGTAGCAGGTGCCCTTATCCACAGTGACTTAGTCAGCAGAGCAGCTTAAGTTTGAGGGCCTTGCTCAACAGTGGCAGCTTGGCAGAAACAAGATCTGAACTCCCAAGTTGCTACGAGTTGTTTGTACAAAGAAAAAGCAAAGCAAGCCCCCCCCGTGTTTTGGCCTACTGAAACACATTGGGTTTGTTGGCCTCCGATTTGTTATTGGATAGCTTATTCTCTTTTTATTGGGCAGCACCCACGACTAGAAATACGCTCCTGTACCCTTGGAGGACGCGTTTGGGCATATCAATGTTTTGAGACCCTTCTTTGGACTTTGCTAGATGGTTAATATAACATGCTTTTAAACGTTAAGGCTTTATTAGTCATACAGCTGGCCACATGAAGACCTGGTTGGGAAAGCTGTACAAGAAAAACACAGGAACTCCCCTTCTAACCACCAGCGTAAAGATCTGGCAGCTCATCCAGCGCTGCTCTGACCTCTCGATGGGCCGTGGTGATGGAAACCCAAGTCAGACCACAGACACAGATCACTGAGATCTGCTTCCCTTTGAGATCCTGCATGATGAATTGAGTGCGGAGAGACAGACAGACAGCGAAGCAGAAGAACTTGAGGTTGAGTCCTGGAGGTCTTGGGAAGGTCCTTGTAGTGCCTTTATTTTCTCTGATGGAATTTCTTGTGACTTGTGATAAAGACTGGAAAAGAATGATATGAGCTTGAACTGGGTCGCCTTGAGACGGCCCATCAGTTTATGAATGGATTGTTCCACTTTCTCTCTAAAGGAACCAGACCCCACTAGGAACCTCTACACTGTTCTACAGGAATGTCTCTACTAAGGATGTGCAATATTAACAAAAGCTATTTTCTGGGATTTTCCATAAAGATAATAAGATGATCCTTTTCAGTGTATATCTTGGGTCTAAAGTTTTGAAAAGTTGTTTGAACCCGTCTCTCAACCGCCTGAATTGTTTGCTAAAGTTTTTTCAACACTTCATTTGACATTTTCCTCCATTTTGCTGTCCTCTGAGAACATTAAACTAAATCATTGAAAACAACGGTAATTACAAATTCTCATGTCATACATCGTAAGAAGTAAAACGCAACATAGGCCAAGAAAACAATGAAGATTTTATTAAGAAAATCTTAAGGAAACAATATAGATTATCTTAAGTTAATATATGAGAACTTTAATTTCATTTAAGGACAGTCTTATGAACTGTAGTGTTTTTTTTAAGAACCAAGTTTTTTCTTAAGAAAGCTTTCATGAATCTGACATATTTGAGATGTCTCTATACTGTCCCCATAAGAGGAACTCGGCACTGTTAAGAACGTCTCCATTTTCCGATATTAACATCTCGACGCAGTCCTTGTGAAAGCAACCCGACGCTGTTAGCACCGAAGCTCCTGACGCCAGTGGATGCGTCTCTACACTGTCCTTGCAGAAGTTAAGCCGACTTCAGTAAGAACATCTTCACGCCGTCCTTCAGGAGGAACACGGCACCATTGAGAAAGTCTGTACCCTGCTCTCGCAAGGGGATCCTGATGCCATTAGGAACGTCTCGGAGATTTCCTCGTAACGGTAACCCGACTTGACCAGAAACGTCTCTGCGTTCCTCTCACAAGAAGAACCGGACACCATTAGGAATGTCTCGCAGCCGCATTCCCGAGCAGAACCTGACGCCATTTGGATCTCCACATCTTTATGCCAATTAATATACAAAGCCTATGAATACTCTTAAAAATCCCCATGTCCTCCTCCGATATCATCACACCAGAGTGGCTTTCTGCTCAGAAAATAAATTCTGAAATTTCGAATCCAAGAGCAGAGGTGTCAGAAGCTCACAAGTTCTTTCCCTGTGTAAAAGTACTAAAAAGGTGATAAACTGTACTCAAGTAAAATTTACGTATGGCTTATATATTTTACAAAGCAGAATGGTAAAAGTAACTTTCTTTAAAAAAAATAGCCTTTCTTACTAAATGTATTTAAAAGTTTTTGAAACCGGACATCTTTTATTGAGGGTAAGGGGTACAGATCCATGACACGCAGGGTACATAATGTAGGGCCCTATGATTTTGGAGAATACAGACGGAATAGTGGAAATGAGTAATCAAAAACAGACTTCAGATATAAGGACGGAACTGCACAGAATTTGAATTCTTACAAACAGAAAAAAAACTTCTGCTATCCATAAACTGTGAATTTCTTTATGCATCTGTACTAACTACAAAACTACAAAAATTTTTTTAAAGAAAAACAATAAAAAATAAAAATGGGAATGGTGAAGAAAATATTCATAAAATTGGAAAGAAAAATGGAAAATTTTCAAGTCAAACAAATGACCCTATCATCTTTAGCAAAGTACAGCAACAACAAGAAGAGGAACCAAAATATACAAAATACTTTGTTTTTTTTTAAATAAATTTACATTTACAGCATTTAGCAGACACCCTTATCCAGAGCGACTTACAATTGGTACAGTCTTACAATCCAAGCAATTGTGGGTTAAGGGTCTTGCTCAAGGACCCAACAGTGGCACCTTGGCTGAGGTGGGATTTGAACCCTGGACCTTCTGGTCCAGAGTCCAGTACCTTACCCGCTAGGCTACCACAGTCCCACATAAAATAAATGCTGCTAAATCTCACAACTAGACAGGATAATATTCAGTAATGCAGTAAATCATGACTCAGTCACTGCATTTTAGTCCAACAAACTGCAGCTTCAACATTTTTTTTTAGAACAGTAGTTCTCGTAAACACTCCACTCCACTGCTTAATTTAAAATACTTATGCCTAACTTTTAAGAAATATTATATGTTACATATACCTGTTATCTTTATCACAGAAATAGAATTCACTGTCCCAGGGATGTGGCTAAACCTCTAGATTATTATTTAACAGTGTAAAGTGTATCGAGTTATTTTTGGGAGCAGAATGCATCATGCTGAACAAAAGTGAGAGACTTTCTATGCTGGCATGAACGACTCCGCACGTTGTTGCAGCATTCTCCAAAATTGAGTTATCTGAGTATCTCTAAGATCTCTCACAGATGTCATATAAATCTCTGCAAGAGCTCCTTCAACATCATGAAGCACAGTTTCCTTTTGTAACTTGTCGCTCACCACGTACCCCAACAGGCGGAACCGAGCTCCCCCAAGCTGCAACGTGTCAAGTACAAACCTAGGATTCTGATCGGTGCTTCATTAGGTGCCTGACTGAAATTGCCTAAATAAAAAAGAAAAAAAAACAAGTTGTTACTTAGATAAAATAATAGAGCTAGTAGGCTAAAGTAAGGAGCCTGTTTTGAAAATGTAGTGAGTAAAAAGTACGGATTTTTCTTTTGAGATGTGTTAAGGAAAAGTAAACGTCAAAGGTATTAAGTTATAGAAAGTATAGATATCTAAAAAATATGTAAGTACAGGAATAAAGTACTTCTGTTGAAGAGATATTTGCAAAATGTGAGAAACGTACACAGACTGCAGGAGATCGGGGTCAGGTTTACAAGAGATGGTGGTCTGTTTGTGTTTCATGTGTAGCTTCTAATAAGAAAGTTGAGTTCCACTAAGCTCAGCTCAGTTGTAGGTCATCCTTGAAAAGGTTGTGGCTATTGTTGTATAAAGAGTCAACGATTTGCTCCATGTACCAACGTCTGTGCAAAATTAGAAGCCAATGCGGTGACCATGTCCTAGTTGGACTACATTTGCTGTAACGGGAAAGCTGTGTAGGCTTTCTGTTTTTTTTTCTGGCCAAACCTACGCGCTGCATTATTTCAGTTCTCAAAAGCAAGCCAGCTTTTCAAGGTGAACAGAAGAAATACAATACAAGGTTGTTGAAAAGCTTGTCATCCTGGAACGAAACCCAAAACTGCTACCTGCTGGTCAGAGGTTTAAGAGCCGTCCATAAACCTTTAAACAGATGGGTGTAATTTTCTTGCGTCCGCAGAGCTGGTCTGACATAAAACTTTTCTCCGTTTTAATAGTTAAACTTCACGTCCTTGACTCTTACCCCTGTGTAAATGCGGCTCCGGTTTCACTGGGTCACTGTTTAAAAGCAGCTCTGTGCGATTTCAATTATTTCTTTCCAGGTTGTTCTTCAGTGCTTGGCACTTTTGAGAAAAACAGATGCTGACGGATCATATTTCCTTTTCGATCTTTCACTAATTCTGATGCATTACAGCTAAGCCTTGACTTGCGAACTGTCTGTGAATCAGCAGATTTCTGTGATCAGACCCGAGAGTGTGTTTACCTGGAATCTCACTTCTGATACCAGTTCTGTCTGATGTTCTGTCACACCACGAGCCGGGTTTCCACCAGCTGAAGCGTTGTATATTTACTTTTAGGAGTTTGCTAATCATCTCCTCTGAGGGAGGTCGAAATGCACCCTGGGAATATTTTCTGTTGTAAAGCGATACTAAGGGAAGGTTGCTGGTGTTATTGCTCACGTTGCACGGCGCGTTTAGCAGACGTCTTTATTCAGAACGACTTTGCAATTGATCCTGGTGCTTAAAAGGTTAAGGGCTTTGGTTAATGGTCCAAAATGTGGCAGCTTGGAAGCAGGGATTTGAACTCGCAGTTAATTCTGCACCCGCAGGTATTATTCTGAAGCGCAATTTGCACAAAGGCTGCAGCTATATAGAGAACGACACTGTAGACGGAGGAGGAGAACATGTTCAATGCACGAACATAAATTTTTAAATATGAGTCCGCAATACAGGTATACGCCGTTTAACGTCCATATCTGACCGAAATATGAAGGGTATTTTAACAAGAAAACTGCGTACGAACAATACACAAGTGTCCGAAGCCTTATACACACGCTCAGTGTCAGAACACATCGATCGAGTTACAACAGGATCTAGAACAAATCTTTTGGCACCACTTGTTACTAACATGACCTTCATTAGCCATTTGTCCCAGTTCCTGTCTACGGGGCCAGGCCCATTTCAGAAACAGGGTCCCAGTTCTAAGGACATCACTAGGGACAGTTTGAAGCCGGCTGTAATATAACTGGTGTGTCTTTGAGAGTTGTGGTGATTGGAGATGAGGATAGAATCTTGATTTCTGGGGCTGTGCAGCACCAACAGGGGCATTAAATCATATACACAAGTTATAGGTGCCACCTGTCCAAGCTGTCGGTTCATTAAATGTCCTTTTAATCATGGCAAACCGAGACAGAAGAGGAACACGACGAAACTTGAAGAGAATTGTGATTTGTGCTTCCTTTGACAGAAAACATGTACACACATCTCCCAGCCAGTGGTGGCGCTGTGTCCTTAAACTCTACACAGCAGCACCTCAGCTGCCTAATTTTTTTATTTTTTATTTTTATTTTTATTTTTTTTAAGATTTAGGGGCAATTCAAGGTTTTAAACTTCAAGGCACTTGCACTTGAGTCACATTACACAAAGGAAATCTGGTCCAATAATAATAATAATATCTATGTGTGCCGGTGCAACTTCTATAAATGCTAATATTTATTTTAGTCAAAATATAGACGTTTTTAGAGACAAGTTTGCAAAATTTAACATTAGTCAGTGCTTTAATATTTTAGTAATGTTATAATATTATGAATAATTATTGTCAGACCTGTTTGTCAAAAAGTACTGTTTTAAAAATGCAAGTTCTGCCCTCCGGCAATTAATCTGACCCAAAATCCAGTTTATTTGACCATAATGAGCCTTAAAGCATTAAAGAGGCGCTTTTAAAACAAATTGCTAACACACTTGGTCTGGATTTGCGTCATGTCAGAGCTTCATGAACGTGTTTGTGGCTTGGTTGGGAGATGGAAGGCTGCGTCCCAAACCACATGCTACGTGCTAAATGGTTCAAAATGGCATCGCGCACCCCACACACACACACACACTCGCTCTCTAAAGAGAATGCTGGCCCGACCCTGCGTACAGTCACACAGAGCATGGTTTGAATTAATCCACGCTGTGATGCAGGGTTATGAATGCTGGGAGAGGAGCACGATAAGAGCAGCGTATGTGTTTTCAGGGCCAGGTAATAATCTCAGACATGCCTGAAACGAGCAAATGAATCAGCCCAGACCAAATTAAGGATGTCCAGCGTGCACGTTTCCCACAATGATAAGGCAGCGTCAGGGATAAGGTTATCTCTCCTGCTGAGATTTCCAGCAGTGAAGAATATGAGCAGGTTAAGCAGAGTTTATTCACCCGTGACTTCAGACATAAACAAAATCCAGACACTCCAAGATGTCTGAAGTGTCATTTCTGTTATTAGTTACTCTCCTTTCCAGTAAGCTGGAGAAAATGATCTAATCTAAGAAAAGATGCACCGATCCCAAATATGTGGAATTTTTAAGATATGTAATTGCATAAGACGCTCATTTTTATTTTTGAGTGTGTGTTAAGATTTTAGGCAGTGTGACTCTCCAAATATAACTTGGAGAAATGTCTTCATGGCTGTATTTTTTTAAATATTTCCTACATTTATTAGACACAAATTCCATATTTCCAAACTGTGCAAAAGTCTTAAGCCACTGTTAGATTAGATATACCATTGTTTTAGTGATGCTATAATGACCATATTTTATTATTTATCAGTTTCTTTATTAGAATACTTCCAGAAAATGCAGGATACATTTGTATGCCGTATTTAAAAAGTGCAATAAATAAGAAAAACAGCTTCTATAGACTAGACCTCCCCTTACACTGTAACAATAGCAGCATCTGGGAGCTTCATTGGGATGCCAAGTCGACTCATTTACAGTTTGAAGAATCTTGATCAGGAATGGTTTTCTTGAAGCCAAGAAACAGGGTGAAAAGGTGAAGGTTTCAGTGGAAGAAAGGATTATGGAGTGACGAATCCAAGTTTGAAGTCTGAATGTTATGTGCTCGTTATAGCAGTGCTAAAACAACAAATCTAAAGCTGTCCCAAGACTTTTGCACAGTACTGTATGTTATAGAGGAGACAGCATTTTTAATAAATGTGTTTTTAGTGAATATCTTCTTTCACGCTTTGCTGCCAGAGTACTTTGTCAGAGCTGAAAACATTTTGAATTTGTTTGGCTGTTATGGGATCATATCTAAGGTTCACATCTCTATTAAAAGTACAGGTTTTCTACTTGTAAATTTTATTCTGTTTCATCTCCCAAAACTCTATATTTCAGTAGTGACACTTTTAGCTCGATTAAAGAGCTTTAATAACAGTAACACCATCATTTTCAGTCATTTTATTAAAACATTTTTCAGAATTACTTGATGACAGGGAAACTATTCGGTAATGACAGTTCTTAATGTTACACACAGATCTTTAGATTGCGACGCATTTAATCTAGCCTGATATTGTTGGTCACCATGTGGCCATGGGAAACAGAGGGGTGCAGAATCTCATGCTTCTCTGAAATTGCAGGGCTTGTGAATGAAATATTCTGAATGAATATGGCTTCATTTGAGTAAAAGTACAAATGTATTTGCCTTCAGATGTACTTAAGTATCATCTGGGACTGTGGTAGCCTAGCGGATAAGGTACTGGACTATGGACCAGAAGGTCCAGGGTTCAAATCCCACCGCTGCCAAGCTGCCACTTGCTCCTTGAGCAAGACCCTTAACCCACAATTGCTTGGATTGTAAGATTGTATAACTTGTAAGTCGCTCTGGATAAGAGCGTCTGCTAAATGCTGTAAATGTAAACAGTAAAAGTACCAGGATTTATTATGGCTCTAATGTCCTTTTATCATTTTTGTATTTGCTTAATCAAGCAATTTTAGGTGAAAAGACTCTTGTCACTCTTGATACATCAGTCTTTTAAAAAAAACATCATTAATTAGTCCAACAGGTCAAAACAAGTTCAAAACAAAGTATCCCCTGATTGCGCTTGCTTCTCACGTCTTTGGTTTTTATTTGTTATGTTTTTATGAACACGTACGGCAAAAGGAACGTCAGACTTCCCATAATGTAGTGGAGTAAAGAGTAAGATATTTGACTTTGAAATGTAGTGGAGATAAAGTAAAAAGTCACCCAAAATGGAAATACTTCAGTAAAGATACACAAATTACGTTCCCTTCATTACTGTCCAGTACTGAAAATGTCACACTGCCTTTGAATTTATGAGTCCGATTTCAGATTTGTACCGCTTCCTGTACATGTAGTGTAAACACGGCTATATATTTTGATCACAAAAAGCCTTTCACGAGTCCCACGATAAAAACCTTGGCTATCCAGCTCCATCTTTTAATACATGATTTTAAAATTTAAGGCTTAACCTTTCCTTGGCTCGTATTTGATATCAAGAGTGTGGAAGTCCAAAAGGAACAAACCTAAGACCTGCTGGGAGATGAACCGCGTCTTCCTGAGTGCTGCTTCCTTTGGACTCGTACTGATTTACAACCCGAGCTCACTGCATTAGCTCTTACTCGAGCATCGTGACTATCGAATATCTGCCTCCTATCGGGGCATGTGAACGGGCTGCTGGAGTCTGTTTTCGTCTAAACCGAAGGTCATTGGAAATGCTATAATCATGCAAGCACGGCTGCGTCTGGGATTGTCGTATTGTGGTTGGCACGGGAAGCCATGCTTTAGCAGACGGTCGATTATATTTAGCAAACAGCACAGTGGTGATGGAATGATAAATGGACTACAAAGAAATGTAGTTTTATTGGACAGGAAATCGCATAAGAAAGGCCCAGAAGTACTCTACAATTATCCTCGGGGAGAGATCAATCACGACTTTCAGCAAAGGAAATGGCCGAAGAACTATTGGAGCGTTATGTGCAATATTATTTACAACCAGCTAATGACGGAGCAAACATTCTCACGGCTAAGTGTGTGCATTGTCTACTATGATGTATGTCTCGGCTTGAGTTTGAGACATTGTTTGCCTCCTACAGTTTTGGAATTGCTAGGATACATGGCCTAAAGTATGTGTACACCCAGCACCTAAACCCTTCCAAAACCGTGGGTGTTAATATGAACTTGTTTCTCTTTTATTGCTGTACAGCCTCTGCTTTTTGGAACGAGGATTCACTTCCATTTAGCCACAAGAGTATTGGTGAGTTTGGGCACCGGTGGGGGGCGTTCTGGTTCTTCTCAAAGGTGTTAAATGGGGATGAGGTTTGGACCTTGTGCAGAGCAGTCGCATTCTTCCAAAGCCAGTTCCAAACTGTTTCTTTACAGTGCTTGTTCCGTTCATGTCGCGTTACCATGCTGAAACAGGAAAGCACATTTATGAAACCCGCAAATTTCAAAGTAACAATTCCCTAGAGTATATTATATGCTTTAGCATCACGGTTTCCCTGCGCTGGATCTAGGGAGGTCCAGCCAAATCCTCAACTCCCCCTTCTTCCCAGATCCCAATTCCATGACACCATCAGCCAAACCCCAATTTTTCCACCAGACCACCACATGGTGAAGTGTGATCCGTGTTCTCACTGCTACAGAGTCCAGTAGCTGTCTACTTTACACCACACAAGTCGAACCGTGTTTCATGGGCTGTTTGAACGTTGGAACCCAGTCCATGTAGTGGATGATGAACGGTTCATGTGCTTTCAGATGTGGCTGTTTCCAAAAGAGGCAGATGGCTTAAAGTGAGTTAAAAATAAATTTCATTACTCTGTGGTCCTGTAGCTTCTTGTTCCCCTTAAACACGTCCACTTCCAAAACCTAGCACTTTACCATTGAGCGGCACTGGGTATCGCCACTGATATCCTGAATCGATTAGATTCCGATTCACAAGCTCTCAATTCAATTTGATTTTCGATTTGATAACGATTCAGGGATATTTCAGTCACAATACCAGGTTTTGCTTGGATATGAAAAGACATTTTCAGAGAACGTGTGGACACATATACATATAAGTTACCGGAGCCTCAGTTATTTTTTGGCACCGAGAGAACTTGAAAGTAATTTAATCGCAAATGCCTTCTCTAATGGAGGTTGCTTGATGTTTGCCATTTTATGAATATCAGTGAACTGGCTCGCTAGAGATGGAGAGGAAGACCAAAGAGCAGTTATTTGGTAGTGGTAAATGAAGATATGCAGGGAGTTGGGGTGAGAGTAGAGGACGTGGAGGACAGGGTGAGGTGGAAACGTTTAACTCGCTGTGGTGACCCCTGATAAAGGGAGAAGCCGAAAGAAGAAGAAGAAGTGTACTGGCTCGCTAGACGGTTTCTCAGATTTGTCGTATTCGCACAATATTTCACCGCCATCTTGTACGGCTTACATACGGCTTTGTTTTTGTCCAGCTCATTCCTGCTGACACATTTTTTTAATCCAAAAGGTAACCCGACATCTGCTTTCAGGTGCTGGGGTGCCTTCACTTGAGCTCCAGCCATGCTTAACCGATGCAGGCTAGATCTCGGTGCAGTCACTTGAGATTAAAGAGGGAAAAAGATTTACACATACATGAGAAAAATAGGCTATATATGGTTTATATGAATCGATATCGAATCATTCAAATGAAGATCGATTTGAATCGAACCTCTGCTGTTGAGTGGGGCAGCTTCATCTAGAGTTTTGTATCGTTTGTATTGTTTTGATTCCCGATTCTGCTTATCGATTCGGGTTATCGATTTTAAAATGGTGACAACCAAACTTCTCTCAGTTAGTACTGATCATAGGTAATCTCTAGTGCTATATTGATACACCTGTGGTGATTAGTAATAAGTGAGAGTAAACGGTAACATGTTTGGAACGTGGGAGGAAACTGGAGTCACCAGTTATTGGTGCCCTATAGAAGTTGTTGGTTCAGCTTAAAAAAGGTATACAAAGGTTACAGCTCAGCCTTTTTCAACAGCAGCATGTTCCACAAAATCGGATCCTCTATCAGGGCCAGTTTCTGGGCGGTCTGGCTGAACTGGGCTTGGGTCCTCGTGATCTTGACTCATGCATCCTTGCCTTGGAATAAGGGCAGAGCTGGGGGTTCATAGTCAAAGAGTCTTATGGTGATCAGAGACGTTTGGTTGCTGTCTTCTGCCGCTCGTGGGGTTGCCAATGTCTCATGTGATCCCTCTTGGCTGTGTCTCCTACCAGTTCTCCTCTTTCTAGCTTTCTAGATATGCTGCTATAGCTAATGCCGCCGGGGTCTCATGCTACACTTGGCATCAGTGATTGTTAATAAACACTGTGCTCTTAATCAATAACTAATTACATTTTCTCTCCGAGCTGTGTTCCGGCAGTTCCGGCCCCACACATGATGTTCATCTGATGGAGCTCCACTGTGCATAATTCACATTTTATTCAAACTTTGACTCCATGACTTTAGTTTCGCTCTTAGATTTATCATCATACCCGGGCCACTTAATGTCGATGTGCATACTTCACATTCTATTTGAACTTTGACGACACGACTTTAGTTCGCTCTTAGATTTATCATCTATGCCGCCCAAGGAGGTTGGGTCCCTTTTTGAGTCTTGGTCCTCCCAAGGTTTCTTCCTAGAACTAGGGAGTTTTTCCTTGCCACTGTCGCCCTAGGCTTGCTCAATTTGGGATTGGACGTAGTTATTAGGAGATAATCTAAACTTGTAAAGTTGCTTTGAGACAATGCTCCATTGTAAAAAGCGCTATATAAATAAATCTGACTTGACTTGAATGACTTTCTGACTACAGGACCATCACTGTTGGTGGGTGGTCCTCTACACCTGCAACACTGCCTGCACCTGATGCTCGTACCCAGTGCCAAACACTACCATCAGTCATGGTCCAAAGTCTGCAGCCTTTTCAGAGTTTTAGAGGCTCTAATGGCAGCAAAAGTGGAACTAATTCCGTATTAATGCTCCTAATTTTGCCGGTGATCGACTGCAGGTTTCCTTTCTTTCGAACCTGGCGTCCATCCAGGGTTTTCCTTCAGTACAGTAAATATCTTGTTCTAATACTTTATGGGCCCTTTTCAGGTGAAATGCTTTTTCATTTAAGCTTGAAAAGGTCAAAAGTAAAATCTTGGCTTCACACGCAGCATTTTTCAAATCGCCAAATAAATCAGGACACGCGTTGTAAAAAAAATCAAAGCATTCTTTCGCAATCAGAAATGAATCATGTCTGAAAGTGTAGGCAATTAGGATTTATAGCAGGCTCAGAATTTTCCCACCGCACTCCATCATTACGGAATGACTAATATGTGTCGAGAAGTATTCTTTAAAGGACTCTATGTAGGATATTTGCTTAGTAGAGCGATGTTTGTACGGACGAGCTCTGGAGGGAGTTTGGCTCCGACCTCTCTGGAGTAAATATGAAAATAAACTGCCTCACAGGAAAGACCTAATTAGCCTGTCGCTCGCGCTCTGTTCCACTCGCTTTTTGGCCCTGACAGTCGCAGTCACGAGCGTCGGAGTTAATCTGGTGTGGGGGTCGCGCGGGCCCTGCGGCGCTGGCACCAGATCCATCATGAGAGCGCTCAATAATGCCGCCTCTATCTTCACTGTCTGCGCTGATAGATGGCATTTACATCTCATTAAAATGCTCGCGCTGTTTACCCGCGTCTATCTCCCAGCGACAAAAAGATCCATGTTTGGTGGAGGCTGTGCTTAAATCTGGTGAAACGTGCAACCACTGGGCTTTGCTCTAGATGGAGTGTGAGAGCTGGCTCGGGTATGGATGGCGAGAGTGAAAGCAGATGCTCTGATTCGGAATTAAAACATCCAATTTTCCTAAAATGAGAAACTCTGCAGCTGGGAAATGAAGGAGCTTGCGTCCGCGTTTGTCATGGAAAAGTCGTTAACGCCCTTGGATGTGAGCCAGAGTTGTATATTACGCACATTGTCGGTTATGTCTTTAATATTATTGGTAGCTAACAGTAATGCATGACCCCAAATCAGAAAAAGTTGGGATTGTTTGGGGGAAAAACAAACATGCAGTGTTTGTTAAATTTACTTTGGTATTTTGTGGGGCTTTTTTCTGGTCAACTGTATTTCATTTATTAATAAACATGGATCCCTGATCCTTGATCAGCCCTGCAAAATGATTTAGGGCTAGCAATGAGGTAAAAAAACTAAATAATGGTGTGATTTCCAAGAGGTGATTATAATCATGATTTGGTCCAAAAGCAGTATCCATGAAAGGCTGAATTTTTGAGGAGTAAAGATGGGCAGAGGATCTCCAGTTTATCAACAAATGTGTGAGAAAATGGTTGACATGTTTAAAAACCATGTTCTTCAAAGACAGACTGGAAGGGATTTATATATTTCTCCCTCTACAGAGCATAATATCATCAAATGATTCAGAATCTGGAGGAATTTCCTAAAAAGCCTAAACTGAAGAGGGGTGATCTCCGCTCCCTCAGATGGCACTGCATCAAGAACCGTCCTTCATCAATAGCTGATAGAACCACATGGACAAGGGATTATTTCATCAAACCTTTATCAAGCTCTACAACACAGAGTTACATTCACAGATACCACTTAAAACGTTACTGTGCTAAAAAGAAGCCTTATGTTATAACCATGTCCAGAAGGGGCGTCGGCTTCTCTGGGCTCGGAGGCACCTAGGATGGACCATCATACAGTGGGGACGGGGATTGTGCTCAGACCCATCAGTATAACAGATCTTTTGTGTGTCTGTTATGAGGAACAAGTCCAAAAGCCAGGCTCTGGCATGCTATGGGGTCGGGTCAGGGCCCTTGGTAAAGGTCATTTCCACTTCTGTGATGCAGCATTAGTGCAGAAAAGTACCTGAGATCTTAGATCAATCGGTCACTCTAAACTGCCCATTGTGAGTATGTGTGAATATTGTTAGAATCTTGCTCCTGTCACGAGTAGTCATCAACGCTGATGTGACATTAAATAAACCAAAACAAAAATTTACGTTTTTACCCCAATTACCACAATCTATGAATATCCATGGGCCTGCAAATTAGAAAGCCTACTGCCATCCCATAATAGCAGGCCAGCTGCCCAATGCGAATAGCCACTTTAGCTTATGAGTAGGTTTTCAGTGTAAGAGCTTTAATCTGCATCATTACATTTTTAGCAAAGCGTTTAAAAGAAGCCAAACTTGTTAACACTTTTTTATTTACAGTGTTTGAAGCCTTTTAGTCCATTTTTGTAGAAATTCTTTCCTTTCAGTCTTATTGCACGTTGAAAATTAAAATAAGTTGAATATAACATTGTACTTTTGTAGATCTGCATGATTAGCCTCAACATCACCGTGAAAATAATGTAAAAAAATGCATCTCTATTATTAAAACAATTAGTAAAAACCCTGGTTTGGATAAGTGGTCAGCCTCTTTAGAGTAACCATAATAATCTTGCTCAGGTACAACCAGAGAAGTTCTTTACTTAATTGAAAGAAGTACTAATCCGACTAAAAATATTAAAGTAAAAGTTGAAGTATGGCTTATAGTTTTTACTGAAGTAGAAGTATTAAAGTACAGGCTACTAAATGTACTTAAGGTAAAGTATTCCTTTAAAACGAACTCAATTTGGAGACAGGACATCTTTTATTGAGGGTAAGAGGTACAGATGACTGACACTGACGGTACGTAACGGTTTTTACTACAACTACATGAGTCATCTGCAGAAATCATAGAAATGACCTTATCTTTAGCTAAGCAACAACAGAATCAAAACATTCAGACATGAGGTAAATCCCTCATAACTAGACATGGTAATCTTCAGCGATGCAGTAAGTCATATTTTACCCAAACTATAGTTATCGACTCTGCAACACTGTCTAATCCAACAAACTGCAGCTTCACCGAGCAGTTCTTCTTTTAAACGCTCCACTCCACTACTTCATTTAAAAAGCTCCTAGAAATATTATATAGTAATTTTTAAAATATACCTCTTATATTCATGACAAAAATAGAATCAATTATCCCAGAGACATGGATAAACCTCTAGTGTCTGATTTAATAAAAATAAAAAGTGTGTACGGTTATTTTTGATAGTAGAATGCACTGTGATGAACATTGTAAAGTATTAGAAAGATTAAGTTTTATACTTTCAGAGTGAAAGGGACCCATGGAGACTTATTTGCACTAAGAATACAGTACTGTAGATGTAAATGTAAAGAAAAAACAGCATAAACACAGCAGAGATCTTCATTGATTCACTGCATGTGACAATCTCACAAGCTTTACACAAATCTGGTTTATATAGCAGTGTGTCAAGAAAAGCTGCTTCTCAAAAATTGAGTCTCGTATGCACTTCTGGTGAGAGGTTTTATGGTCTGATGTGAGCAGGATTGAGCTTTTATACAGAAATCCAAGCACTACGATTGGTGGAAACTCGCTGAAAAATTCAGCCTGCCATACAGACCTACTGTGAAGCACGGTGGTGGCAGTGTTGCTTTGTGGCTGTGTTTTTCTTTGGCGTGGACTAGGCAGTTCTTGACACGTTCTTGACTAAAACAAAAAACAACCCCAAAAACAGTGGCTTAAGAACTGGAAGGTGAAGGTTCTTGAGAGGCCATGTCAGAGACCTGACATAAATCCGATGGAAAATCTGTGGATGGTTGAGAACAGAGCAGGCAGTTGCTGCTCACCCCAAAATTTATCCGAACCCTGAACAATTCTGTAAGAAAGAATAGAAGAGTGAATCTTCTCTGAACAAAACTGATGGCTGTTAAGGCAAAAGTTGTATTTAAGTATTAAATCAGGGACAATGATTACTGTAACAACTCAGTTGTTCTAGATTTTCTAAAGTCAATGTTGAATGTTGTTGTATGTTTATTGAAAAATATGACTTACACTACTGTGTGGGTCGGTTTAACCACAAAACTCAAACCCTCATAATTTAAATCGGCACCCAAGAAGATTTAATAATAATAAAAAAAAATGTTGTTTTTTCTTTCGTTTGAGTTTCAAATAAAGCGCTCTTCCTATCGGTGGCGCCAGGGGGCGGTGCTGCTACCTCTAAAACTGCTTCACACCCCCAGAGATTGAAAGTTTAGTTAAAACTGGGTTTTGTTTGACTGATTTATTTTGATTATTTTTGCTCGTTTAAACGGGATTAAAGCTGTTTATCTATCATACTCCTGAATGAAAGTTTGGAAGAGTAAATCTATTGAGTGATGAACAGCTCATTGCTTTGTACTGTACTGAACCACAATAGCAGGAGTATTCTTTTGCGCGTGTTAAAATGGTAAATATTTATTTGCTGTGTCGTTGGAGTGACCTGCGCATTGTTCAGGATCAGCTAGACAGATGGTCCATGAGCAATAGTAAATGCTTCCCGAGCCCGGTGCGTAATTTACGGCGGTTGCAGCTCTAATTTGGCTTGTGGGAGGCTTTTTAATTGGTTTCTGATTTCTCTGTAATGGGTTTTCTGCATCATGCTTTAGATCTGGTTTGTATCCAGGAAATCTGTGTTTACAGCTCTGCGCTGGATTGCTCGGCTGCCCGAAGGCGCCCTCGGTAATCTGCCCACCACATGGTCGTGGCACCCCATGTGGGTATGGGTTCTAAACCAGGGGTAATTAAATCATCCAGGATCTATAAGAGCAGAACTCACCGTGTTACACTCCAGCTTGGATAAAGAGCTCGGGATGAAGATCATTCACTTTTGGTGGATATAAAGTAAAATATGATTGGGGTCACATTACGAATGTTTATGGACCAGAGTAAAATTTGGCCCTACAGGCCAGGTCAGCTCTGCGATTAGGCTGCTACCTCTTTATTGGACCAACTGTCCTTATTCCTTACTCTATTATAGGCAGTATTTCATCCATTTAGACCACTGACTTACATGTTATAGTTTTTATTTTCTTTTATTATACTCTATATTATTTTGTATTTTGCTCATTTCATCTTAGCCTACATGTTATTCTATTCTAATTTTAAGTAGTATATGTAAAAGGAGGATGGCTCCTTATTTGAGTCTGGGTCCTCCTAAGGTTTCTTCCCTATAACGTTTGGGAATTTTTCCTTTCCACTGTTGCATTGCTCAACTAGGGCTTTATAAATAAATTTGACTTGACTTGAGCTGTATGTACACACATTGGGCAGTGTTCCTGTTTGTCCTAGAACTTGCTACAGTTTATCATCTAACTGATGTCACTATTTTCCAGCTTCTTTTCTTTAATAATCTTTATTATTGTGATATTATGGTATTATTTGTTTATTTGGTTTATTTAGTGCTGCCAGGGTCATGCAATGTTAGTTTTGTATTTGACTTTCAGTACGTTTTTCAATAATTTACATCAGATATTCAATACTTTATTATAAAATAAGCTTTGTGTTAATGATTTTGCAAAACTAGTTTAATATAAGTATTTTAAGCTTGTTGATAGTAAATATACACGACGATATTCTGCTGTATTTGGAAGAGAGGGATGTAGGGAGCTTTGTGGTGGGAGTGATGAGCGCTGGGACATGTAGGGAGGAAAAGCTGTGTTGGGATCGTCTTAAGCATGTTTAATGTATATACAATATAAATTATACTCCTCGGTTTATGATAAATTCAATTTGCGATGGATTTGTCGGAACATTTAAATTTCTTTAGGCATTAATAAAGTAATATCTATCTGGTAACTTGAAAGTAAAACTCTTAGTGAAGGTAGTCTGGTTAGAAAGGTGTACCAAAATTACATTTAAAATGAAGCATGATGTATCATCGGTTCATAAATCAGGGTTTATTTGAACCCTCGCTCGCTTTGTTCTTCTTGTCTTGCACTATTATCGTGAATGGATATTTAGTAAATATGGTGCACTGATGTAGCTATTCCAAGTGCAAAGCATTCTTGCACTGAGCAATTCAAAGTGCCATAACAATATTGTAAACAGTATTTTGCGCCTCCGTCCCGCTCACATAACTTACTATTATTATTATTGTTATTACTGTTGTTATTGTTATGAGGCAGCATTGAGTAGCAGTGGTTAGTGCCATCTCCTTACTGCTCCACAGATGTGGGCCTCAAGTCCCAGCCTGGGTGCTGCCTGTGTGGAATTTGCATGTTCTCCCTGTGTTTGCATGGGTTTCCTCCAGGTAATCTGGGTGGGTCTCACATTCCAAAGGCATGTTAGGTCAAATAATGTCTCTAAAGTATTCGTGAGTGAGTGTGAATGTGTTCGGCAATGAACTGGTGCCCTGTCCAGAGTGGAAGCTTTGCACCCTGTGCTGCTGGATAGGACCTGGATCAGAAAATGTATGGATAGATTGCTGGGGTGGCTCGTTAGAGTACACAGTGCAGTTTTTTTGGGCCTTTCACACCAAGTGCACTCTGTCTATTGTATAAACTCTCTGAAAACTCGCTGTCTGCTTTTCTTTCTTTAATTTCTCTTCTCTTAATGTGTTGGAGATTTCTCCATGTCTTTTTCACATCGTCAACTTAAAAAAAAAAAAAAAAAAAAAAAAAAAAAAAAAGAGTTAAGATGATTGCAGGAAGCTATAGTTTGTGTTTGTGTGAGCATGAACAGATCAGAATGCACTTGGATAAATAATCAGACGCTTCCATCCAGTCCCTGTGAGCTTTATCACCATCATTCTCCAGCCTTTCAGTTCTGTCCCACCAGATCTATGCTTTAATATCCATGTTATTAGAGGCAGCCTGTTGCTCGTCCTATAAGCTCTTGATGAGCTGTTCTGCCCGGCGACCGAGCTCTGATTGGTCAGCCTGATATTAAGGCAGAAATTATAACAGGCTCCGATTAAACATGTTACGCAGCGTCACGGTCTGTCAGTTTCGGACTCGGTGTGAAGGGACTGTGGTAGCCTAGCGGTTAAGGTACTGGACTACGGACCAGAAGGTCCAGGGTTCAAATCCCACCTCTGCCAAGCTGCCACTGTTGGGTCCTTGAGCAAGGCCCCTAACCAACAATTGCTTGGATTGTGAGTCTGTACCAATTGTAAGTCGCTCTGGATAAGGACGTCTGCTAAATGCTGTAAATGTAATGTAAATGTGAGGATGGCCTTAATATACGCGTGTTCTTTTTCAAAACTTGAAAATCGGTCCTGGTGTGAACAGGCCTTTAAAGTGAGAAAAACTAATTATTATTAAGTAATACAGCAAATACATCATACGTAGGGTGTAACGATGCATCGTGATGCAAAAATGGGACGATGTGCGTCACTGAGTTGGATCGTGCATTCTTGTTTGTGACACCATCTAATGCAGTTGCATTTTTTAACATCAGAGGGCGTCGTGCTCACAGACGCATATCTCGTTCTCAGTGAAAATCCTAATTCCTTTTAATTGCGGGGGACGGAATTTTTTTTTTCTTTATATGATTATTTCAGAAATGAAGGAATGTTTTCACTCGGTTATTTAAGATAACTCTTTATCCTGTTTCTAGTCACTTATTTTAATTCCAGGGGACTAAGGTTTTGTGTTTAAAACTTGTACAAGAAAATGTGTATTGTCTTTATGAAATTATTAAATTAAAATTGAGAGTTGTGAGAAAATCGAATCGTGAGCTCAGTATTGTGAAATGAATCAAGTCTTGAGCAGAGTGTATTGTTATACCCCTAATCATAAGTGTTGTTGTTGTTTCGTCTTCTGCTTTTTGTTTTATCCCTGCTATCTTGGTCAGGGTTAAGGGGGAAAGGTGCCACCCGAGCAACCCAATAATAATTAATAATATCAATAATAATAGTAGAGTAATATATGACCTGAATAAAGTGTGTAAGTTTTGGGGTGGGGGGTCTTGGCACTGCTTCAACGCTGGGTGATGATTCCCCCGTCCGTCGTCCTCTCCCTCAGACACAGAAAATCGTGCCTGTGTGCGTTACGTTGCCCAGCCCAGCCAGCCTGGCACCGCAGGGAATCAAAGCGTCTTAGTCGCACCACGAGAAACTGGCTCCTTTCATAAATTTAATTAGGTTTCACTTTTTGAAAATGAAAACTTAAAATAGCAGTAAAGCACTAAGCAGGTGCAGTAAAGCTCATGTAGTGCTTTAACTGAAAAATAAAGACGGATTTAATGAAGGGCTGTGTTCGGATACGCCGTTAGTTTTACATTTCTAATTACATTTTCTAATTATCGTTCATTATCCTGTTCACTGGATGAAAGTGTAGGTTTAGCCTCAGGAATTAAGCTTAGCATCTCTCTCTCTCACGCGCGCACACACACACACACACACACACACACACACACACACACACACACATTTACGTCTTTCTCTCACTGTGAGGACTTTCCATTGATATATTACTGTAGCTAATTAATTCTACACCTAACCTCGGTAACCTAAAGCAAATCTTTTTGCTCTTGTTTTTTCAGAAGAAAAATTCTCCATATGATGAACAGCAAAACCTAACAAAGTGAAAAATGCCAGGGCTTTCTATGTAATGTCCTCACAATGATATTTAAACCTTAAACCTGAATCTGACACACACCTCCGCCTAATCAGTGTGTGTATGTACAGTATGTTCCAAATTAGTGACATTTCATTTACTGGGACACATCCATCAAAGCAGAAGCAAATTGAATTCATTTATTAGAATGTGTTTTTTGGTGAAATGATGTGTATATACAGTGTGTGTGTGTGTGTGTGTGTGTGTGTGTGTGTGGATGTTTCTATAGTCCTTTCTGCCTACTGATTAAACAACCATCTGATTAAACGTTTGTTTGCTTTAACATCCGAGGTCTTACGAATTATAACAGGGGAAAAAACCTGTTTTGTATAGAGTCTAAGCTCGTTATCTCACTCGTGTCTGTTTCATGGCTAATTTTGGCGAGAGGCGAGTTTGGCGACTTAACGAGGTTATAAAACAAGTGACATTCATACCTGATGCTGATATAACGTGTTTTACTGAGCAGCCCTTATGATCATACAATCACGTTTATAATGTACATAAACACGTACGTACATGTACAGTTTCTATTCATTGACGTAAATTTGAGAAATAGTCCGTGACTGATGATTGTCAGAGATTTTGCTAACGCCACCGGGCAGATATTTCCAGCCATACAGACCAGACTCCTATCTCTTAGAATAAGGAGAGACCTTTATAACTGAAACTGAAAGAGAAATGAACGTTTAAAATGCATATTTAGAATCGCTGCTACTTGCTTGCGGTGTTTGGTTCAAATAACAGAAAAATAAGATTTTTAAGGTTATTCTGGCTACTGCACATGTGCATCCCGCCGCTACAAAGGGGCCGAGACTTGCCATCCCTTTCTCCTACACACTTATTAATATGCTGATTGGTTCTTTTTAGTGATGGCACAGGGCTTCTGTATTACAGTCCCATTCATATTTCACCCAGTGCCCGGTCTCCTCCTTATATAAGGTCTCTGATGACAGGCAGGGGCTGTACATCATCCGGAGTTACAAACTTAAAGTAGGAGTTGTTTGAATTAATATTATGTGCAAAGTATCTAAACATTTTTGTGACAATTGCTTTACATGGTTAAAATCTAAAATAATACATACAATAGATCTATAACTTAAAACGTGTGGGAACTTCAATTCGTTTTTGAACTTAATACTTAAGGATGACTTAATTGTGGGCATGGTTCCAGTTTAGAAGCTAAATGCTGAGGTTTTGCTTAAATAGCTGCTCCTTAACTAGCACATGTGGGTGATTATCTTCTTCCGAGAGGTGCAAATGGTCCTGGAAGCCCTGCAGCCATGGGGGCTAAGGGGGTGTGGGAGAATCACTAACCCCTCATGGTAAAAGGGACACAAAACACCAGTCAGGTCGACCTTCCCTCCGGCGGATCACGCCCAGGTTAGAAATCCGAGCGCACCTCCTGTCACAATACCAGACCTGTCAATCAACCTGTCAGAGTGGCATATAGAGAAGCAGCTAATTACAAAATATCACCTTCAAGCTTTATACTCACAGCATCAAGAGGAGTCGAGTCATGCAAGACGAACCTCTGCATCATACACAGTTCTCAAAGTGCCAGTGGTGTCACGAAGTCCTGTTTATGTAATCATCCTGCTGTATGAGCCACGTTCTCTTGGGATTCAGTTCAGGGAATTCATTGTTCTGTCAGTGATAGTAAGCTGTAGTGACCCAGATGCAGCAAAATGAGTCCAAACCATGATACGACCACCACCATGTTTCACAGATGGGAGAAGATTCTCATTCTGGACGCAGTGTTTTTTCTCCAGATATAACACTTCAGATTTGGACCAAAAATGTCTATTTTGGTCTCATCCAGCCACAATTTTCCACCATAACCTCCTGGCTTTTTGGAGAGCTATGGTTTTCTCCTTGCAGCTCTATCATGCACACCATCCTGCTTCCACACGGCCCACATAGCGCACGTTTCCACATGTTCACGTCATCAAAAACGCCATTGTTCAGTGTAAGTTTCTAAGATTGTTACTGTACTTTGCGATGTTGATTAAGCTACATGAGTTGGAGCTCCCCCTTGTGGAGGTTCTTTCTGTTCATTAAACGGTCAGAAGCCTGAAGGGGTTAAATGCTTCTCGTCTATAGATGCAGTCTGGGATGAATTCCAAAAGAGCAGGAGGTCAGAAAATGCAAAAAAGCCCAATTTGAGCTCACTTAATATGCAGCTAACTTCATTTGCAGGGCGAGAGGAAGCCGCAGAAAGCCTCTGCTTTGGATCCATTTTATTCTTACTGTGTGACTCGCTGGATCAGGAGTGCTGGCCACGTATGAGAAACCTGTTTGTACCATCATTATTTTGTGTGCTGAAAAAGCCAATTAGTCCGACTCTCTCAATGAATAGGTATCCAAACATGATCGAGTGTGCATGTGAGAGTTTTAGGTTGACCCTTGACGGGAACTGGAGAGAGAGCGAGAGTGTTACAGCAGGGCGCTCGTATTTCTTTCTGTTACTTCATTGCTGAGCAAAAACGCAGACCGCGGCGTTCATATTTCAGCGAAAGTGCCATCGTTTACACGGAGAGAGAGTTGGGGAACGGGAACGATTAATTTAGCTCCATAGCTGCAGGGTTAGACGACCTGGAGGTGAACTTTGCTCCTTTCTCACTAGGTGGGTGAACCCGAGCCTGACAGCTTCCTCGCTGAAAGGGAAAAGGAACACGAGGTGATAAACTATTAGGCTTTTGTCTGACGGTGAAAACTGATTTAAATCATAAATCTGACGTTTCTCTCTGGCCTTTTAGCCAACTCTGATATTAGCCATGTGGAAAGATTCGTCTCCGTCCGTGCATCCAGGAGAACGTGGCTTAAATATGGCAGCTGAGAGCAGAAAAATAATTTAAGGACGACATTTAAAGGAACGCTTCAGCCAAGAATGAAATTTATACCGTTTCCTCTTGTAGCTGAACAGCCAAGGTGCGTTTATTATTACTGAATCCGCTAAAAGTAACATCAGGACCTTCTAGCACAGTGCAGATTAAACTAAAACTACAAAACTAATTAGGTCTGTGTATTCTGTGATATTCTGTTTGTGCCAGACTTCTTAGCACTTTAGATCACAAGTATTGCTCTTCCATGCACTGTTTTTAGCCTCCGAGTCGTCCAAAAGTGATAGATTCTGTTGGCTGGATATTTTTGGGTAGTATGCGAGTCCTAACCCTGCAGCGGTACTGAATATTTTCCAGGCTGTCCAAATACTGAGTTTGGTTTGTCTTAAGGTTTCGTACTCGTGACTTTTAAGGAGGTTTGCCTTTCTGCTGTCGCCTCATGCTGCTCTTAGACCTTTTTCTGCCTGTTTTAATAAAGTTAATAAAACTAGTGGATCTTCTGGAAAGCTTTGCACCAATGAGCATTAAAATTTGCAGAAATATTTCATTTTTACTTTGACCTAGTATGCCCATTGAGGTAATTTTGCATTGTGTTGCAGTGACAGTTCATGGTCGGGTTTATTAGAGCTGAACTTAACAGATCCATGAATGAACCTCCGATCGACCGTGGATGGTGTTTAATGAAAGACAGAGTTTAAATTAAAAAAAAAAGAAGAAGAAAGCAGAGGCGATTGGACAGACGAAGTTGCTGATGCTGTATAACTCGCCCTTTTCTGACAGATCCATAAAAACAAGGTAGAAGCCAATTCATTTTTGTTGATGGGACTAAAACTGATCTTCAGTGTCGCTGCTCTTCAGTCGAACTGTGAATCCATTAAGGATGTTTGATTTACTGTGCTGCCTTTTTTTGCTCTGCCTTTCCAGCTTAAATCCAAATCCTCTTCAGGCTGGTTATTAATAGCTTCATCTTCCAAATTTATATCGTAACGTTTTCAAAGCCAGTAGATTTTATAAACTCATTGATTTGTTTTACTTCTATAATTCTAACTTTGCTGTTTTGTTGTTGCTAGGTTACGTGTGTGTGGGGTGGAATAATACTTGAGGAGCTTCGGTCGGTGCGATATTGGCACTTCTAGGACGTCTCTCAGCCAATCAAATTGCGAGGTCAGAGATGACTGTGGTGTAATAATACACAGTGCAGGGTGTGCATTTTTCATGTCACATTGATTAATCGTTCGCAATTCGGGCTGATAAAAGTATGTGAACCCTCATATTTAATAACTGTTTGAAGCAATAACGTTTTCTCTAGATAGCGATCAGGCTCGCAGAGGGACGAGGAGGAATAAGAGCATTCTGGGATTTATGGTCTTCCCTTCAAACTGGTTTCCAGAGCGCACACGGTTCTTTTCAGACTTTGGATAATTGCCTCGTATCATCCAGCATTTATTAAACTCTAAACGCCGGACCACTTAAATCGCCGACTTTTTAAACTGAGGAATGTGTAAAAAGTGATGCGTGCCGTTCTGAGGATGGCCAAGGGTTGTATACACTAGTTCCTCTATATCACTGCGTCTTCATGGTCCAGCTGCAAGTAATCTCATTTGCCCTAATCTAATTTGGGAAATGGCCGGTATTCCAGGCTGACAAAGTGGATTGGGATTTATGATGTGATGGACTCCAAGGATAAAACCTTGGCTGCATCCATTTTTATAAAATGCGGTCTGCATGCTGAGGTCGGGCCGTGCCAAAACTCCAGATAAAATTGTGAGATACTGTAGCGCCGCAAACCCGGTCCCCCGAGAACGACAGCGGGATGATTATCCCTCAAGCCGTAGCCACGAAATCATTACTGAACTCGGGCCTGAGAACTTAACCTCGAGAACCTCGCACAGATCAAACTTTCCAGCATGATTCGGTTTACGAAAGTGGTACATTTGCAGAGTCGATGCCATTAATACAGGAGACTATAAAAGACGAATGGATATGTAGAGAAAACCATGCTGAAAATGCATCCGCAATGTCCTGTGTGACCTGAGCCGGCGTCTAGAGGCAGCCCGACTCTGTCCTTAAGCAATAAGCCATGTGGGAGCCTGAGACGAGGAAATATGCTTCAATGCTTTAACTGGGCTGAACTGCTCGACTAAAAGCCCTCATTGTTATGGAATGGTAGCCCCTCATAGCCCATGTCGTACGGGGGCAACCCCACCCCTATTAAGGCCACCGTACAGAAGCCTGAACTAATTTAATCGCTCTAGTATCTTGGGTTGCAGTGAATATACAAGCATTAACATTAGCCTCTGAATCTGGTCCAGCTGTGACCCGAACACGACTTGTTCCACAGTGCTCGTTCCCCTACACATATGCCGATATTCCAGGGTCATGATGCTCCTATAGATTTGGATTGATGAATGCCAACAAGACCTCTCAAATGGTGTCAGCGCACGTTCACATGTGAGGTCAAGTCAAGATTTATTTCTATAGCTCCTTTTAGAGCAGAGCATCACCATCTTAAAGCGGCTTCTATCTAAGCCCACAGCCCCAGTTAAGAAAGCCTAGGGCAAGAGTGGTAAGGAAAAATTCCTAAATGTTGTAAATGAGAAACCTTGGGAGGACCAAGACTGAGAGACCCAACCTGCATGGGCAGCCTAGATGTTATATGCAATCATTAAAAATAATTTGCCTAACTCAAGTTTCCTAGCACTTGTGGATTAAGGGTCTTGCTCAAGAACCCAAAGGGTGGCATCTTGGCAGCGGTTTGATTTGAAGCCTGGATCATCTGGTCAGTAGTCCTGCCCCATTCTGTAATTCATCTATGTTGTCCTAACATAATATAAATCAAACTCCAGGTATCTTGATCTGATTTAAAGTCATTGCCAATTAGCTTTGCTGTTTACATGAATGCTTGGATAATAACTGTACTATTAGTGTGTGAGGAAACACTAATGGATTACATGAAGTAGGGAAGCTGAACTGTAACTCCAGAACTGGAATGACCTGCATTAAAGAAGGTACCGATGCATCACTTGGCGCCTCGGTGTAAAATCCCATGATGTAACAGAGTCATCCAGGCTGGTGTGGCTCTACCACACGGTGTCAGTGGCAGGATTTATCCTCTGCTTATGTTTCAGGATTAAGTTACGTGATGTGTGACATCGGTGTAATTATGTGAGGATTTCTCAGATGTGTCAGGAATATATTTCATTTTAATCCTTAATAATCGCTTGGCAATCCCTAAATAAATGGTGTTCCTGCTACTGGTTACAGGTGATGTACGAGCTTAATAGTTTTTGGGCTGTTTTGAGGAAAAGGTTTGATCGTTGACATTGAGAGCGTTCAGGAGACACCCTGTTCCCTCAGTGTACCTTTGCTGTTCATTAAAAGCTACTCGTTCTATGTGCAATTAGCAAAGTTGGACCATTTCCTCATCCTGCCTTGGGGTAAAGAAACTTTCAATGTTACTAGACCTGTGCTTTGGTGAACAAAATCCTGATTCATGCCTAATCTGAAATGTAATAAAAGCACCCGATACACTCCTAACATCACGTCACGGTGACATCACGACATGGTGATTGGGTGATGGTGGACAGGTCTTAATTTTTGCCTCTGAACTCTAAAACCTAAAGACAATCAAAACAACGTAGCCTAGCTCTGACTCCGTCTATGCAGCTTGGAATAAAGGCATTCACACCATTTACAGTGCGCTACATATCAAACAGGGCTTTAAATACTTTTAGAATGACATAAGTCCTGTCTTTTAACTTTTGAGTGGCTGAAACATCCAAATTAAAACCATCTACATTTAACTGTCATGCGCTTCATTAAAAGGTACAGAAAGTACTGAAGAGCCCGAAGCATGACAGATCCCTTTTCTTTTTCTTTTTTTTTTTGTTTTAGCCCTGTTTAATGAAGATGAGTAAATTGTCTTGCCAAGTATATGTAAGTGTACTAGGGCTGTGCTAAAAATCGATACAGCAATATATCGATATTTATTTTTGCAATATACTACATCGATTTTCAGCTTAAAATAATTTTTTGAAGTAAGAAAAAACATTTTAAATGGGATGTAAACTATGATCTGCACTCCTCTAGATGTCGCAATACAGAGTTTTGATTTGTCTGCTGAATTATCAACATGATGCGATGTATTACGACGACTCGGATCATGCACTGTACCTGGTATTTCAGCTGTTTTTATGTTTTCAGTAAACTCTATGGAATAATGCAATCATAGTTGAAGCTTGCATGCACTCTGTCTGCGTTACAGATTTTCTGTAGCTGATGTACGTGTAATCGCTACTTGCATCACTGATCACCAAAATATAAATGATTCCCAGTGCATTTTCAAACTTCCTTGGCTATTCAGCGTCGTCCTGTGTACTTTGCCCACGTCTAGTGATGAGAGAAACGAGGCTTTCTGAGGCTTTAGTCATTTGAACCAATTGCTCAAAAATTGTTTTGAAACGGTGCGCCTCAGTGACATCTGCTGGCCAGATCTGTGCAACTGCCTCAGGAAAACCTGAAAACCTCCATTAAGAACATTGAAATGATTTGTTTCACACAGAGAGTTTTCACGAGATAAAACAGATGCAATTTTTAACGTAGTGGGACCTTCACCTTTTTTGGTCTGTCTTTCTGAAAACTTCCTGCTTTTGCTTTCTTTAATTTCCCTTCTCTTAATGTGTCATGGAGATTTCACTGTCTTTATCACATAGAGAAACAGAAAACAAAAACACGAGTGAAGATGAGTGCAGGAAGATCTAGTTTGTGTTCTTTGTGAGCTTGAACAGATCAGAATGCACGTAGATAAGTAATAAAACATGTGAAGGTTTCCACCATCATTCTCCAGCCTTTCAGTTCTATTCCACCAGATCTTTGCTTTAATATCCATGTTTTTAGAGGCAGCCTGTTGCTCGTCCTATAAGCTCTCGATGATGTTCTGCCCGACGACCGAGCTCTGATTGGTCAGCCTGATTTTAAGGCAGAAATTAGAACAGGCTCCGATTTAAACATTTTACGCGGCTTCGCAGAAAGTCAGTTTCGGACTCTGTGTGAAGGACGGCCTTAATATGCGCGTGTTTTTTTTTCCATCTGTGAAATCTGTGTGAAAAGGCCTTTAATATGAGTTTTGGGGTGTAACTTGGAACTTTGACTGAATTGAGTAATTAGTTATTGGTAATGGGTTACTTATTTTTAGAGTGACTACCCCAGCACTGCCTATAAAGTTAGCTGAGCTGGATAAAATGTCCATCGGGCATAAGGATTTGTTCGGTCCATAACAGCACTGAAGAAGCAAGCGTCAGACGTGAAGCACGTCTTGGCTGATGGACTGCATTTGGGTTAAGTGGGACACTGTGTAAACATGTATTTTTGCTGAACCATTGCTTTAGCATTGTGCTTTGACCATGGGCTTGGGCTGACTATAAAAACCATATGTGACCCCGCATCACTTAAACCACATTTGAATGTTCAGTTTCATTGCATCTGGCATATGCACAAGTTTGACCAAACCACAGGGTGCACCGGTGCTTTATGGCTAAAACTGCTTTCCTTTCTACAATTGAGCGTTTCAGTGTTGACAAACGTACAGTAATGGCTCTGAAACCCGTGTAGACCTCTGAGCTCGATTCCAAGTGTACCGGGTTCAAGCGAGCGTTCCTTAATTAACTGCACATGCTCTCTGGAATGTAACGAGGTTTCAGATTTACAGGGGCTAGTACTGGGAAGTGAAACCAATTGGAAAGGAAATCCTGATAAACGCTTTTTGCCTCTTTTTTTTCGGAGTGGAATCCAGAAGTCTGAGGTAGAGCTCGTATTAGTCGGGCCAGGAAAGAAAAATTTGTATTAATTTCCTTCCCTAATCTCATTTCATAGTCTGGTGGATTCAGCGCTTGGTACTGCTGCTTCACCAGCGACCTCGCGGCTCGAGCCAAGCTCTGTGCTGATTCATATTCTCCGAAGCTGCACGTCCTCTCTCTTACGAGCAACATGTAGTCCAACGTTAATAAACTCGGTCATTTGTTGCTTAGCAACATGTCACTCTGCCAGGATGCTGCCTCGTCCTTCTTAAAGCTCCTGACATGGCTGCAGAGCTCGGCGCATTCGGCTCGCTCGCACTGACGATGTGGGTGTTATGGTAGATGAAAGACGGCTGAACTTAACCAACCTTCTGTGGAGGGGGGGAATCTGGAGCCATCCAAAATGGAAAAACTGCTTTCTCTTGACGGAACGAGCAGTAGGAAACGTCCACTGGACACAGTGTTCATCAGTCTGGCATATTCTTTTGTGTAAAAAGGCCCTGTGCTTTATTATACGTAAATTACTTGTTTTTGCTCATTAGCCATGCAGGGATGTGAACTGGGAAATAGGTGGTATTTTCTATTTCTGATATAATTATTTTGTTGAAAATAATGCGTAAACAGTTCATCCCCGATTATAATCAGCCAAGCCGTGGTCCCTGGGGTGGCATATCAATGGTCTACTGATTTGGCTCTAATTTTTAGAGCTTTTATCACTCACGAACTCATTTGCAATTAATGAAACTACCCAATCAACCCAGTATTAGCACCAGTGAACGCCTCACTTTCTTTACTTACGCTATACAGTACGTATCGTAAATCAAGTCGCTGAGCCGCCGCCCTCGGTTCTGCTTCGCTGAATATCAAAGCTTGGAATTGGTCCCAAAATAAATTGATTCCCTGATTACAGGCAAATGAGAGCCAGAGTGCTTGGAGTGGCTTCCAAGTGTAGCGTAGACGATGTGAAATCAGAAATTAAAGTGCCAAGTTAATTTAATGAGCACTAGCTGTGTAAATTGGCACTTGTTTAACGTGCATGCACTGAAGTCATAACCCTAACAAAGTAATACAGCCAATCACAGGGCAGCGGCTCGGTGCATTTAGGTATGAAGGCCTGATCAAACCCAGCATCGGAACGGGAAGAAAGGTGGTTTAAGTGACTGAACGTGGCATGGTTGGTGATGGCAAGGAAGCAGCGACTCATAACTTTTTACAACCGAGGAAGGCAGAAGAGCATCTCTGAACAAACGACACATCCAACCTTGAAGCAGATGGACTACAGCAGGAGAAGACTCACCAAAACTGGACGATAGAAGATTTAAAAACATTGCCTGGTCTGACGAGTCTCGATTTCCGCTGCGACATTGAGGGTCGGGTTAGAATTTGGCGTAAACAAATAAAAATGAAAGCACGGATCCATCCTGAATTGTATCGGCGGTTCAGGCTGCTGCTGGTGTAATGGTGTGATTTTCTTGGCACACGTTGGGTCTTAATACCAACTGAGCATCGTTTAAACCCCACAGCCTTCCTGAGTATTGTTGCTGACCATGTGCACCCCTTATCAGCACAGTGTCCCATGTTCTGATGTCCCAAAGCTCAGATCGTCTCAAACTGGTTTCTTGAACATGATAATGAGGTCACTGTACTCAAACGGCCTCCACTGAAATTCCACTTAAATTGTCAAATATAAAATGTATCAGCTAAACAGATTAACTCGGAAAGTTTTCAATCTGTACATTATGAGTTTTAAACTGTGAGCACCTCAGTGATATGGTTATAATTAGTATTAATGAGGTTGCTGGTCAGATTTCGTAAGCATTTAGGGGCTGACTCTTGCCCAGGGCTGTAAATCTGTTAGGGACGAGCCTGCAGCCAAAACATGTTTATTCGTCTGACATTTGCTTCTTTAGGATGTAATCACACTGACTTTGTAACATGGATGCTCAACAGGGAGTTTTTTCGTCTTGTGGCTTGTGTCCTCGCAAATATATTACACATCATGACCAGTAGAGGCAGTATAAATATGTAACAGCAATTATGAAAGAACATGTATAGCTAACTGTATTTGGTTTAATTAATACAAATTGTTTGTAAATGACAGACTTCTAAAAAGCACAAACCATCTCTAATTTATCCATCTACACATAATTATGCTTATAAAACAAGGAGGATTGGTTTCTTTTTTGAGTCTTGGTCCTCCCAGGGTTTCTTCCTTATAACGTTTAGGGAGTTTTTCCTTGCCTCTGTCGCCCTAGGCTTGCTCAATTTGGGCTTGATAATAGAAGCTGAAATAAAATAGTAAAGCTGCTTTGAGACAATGCTCCATTGTAAAAAATCGGACTTTTGACATTATAAACTACATTTCCAATCAGCGATGTTGCATTTCTACTTTAGAAATCCAGTGGCTTTTAACATTAATATCATTATATGGATTACCAGTTAAAAGTTAGGACATACCTGCTTTTAAGGTGTTCCTCTTGATTTTAGCTCTTTTAGCCACCTTACAGTTGCATAAAAATTGCCTCGTGGCAATAATCTATTAACTTATAAACTATGTTGGGATGTTTTTGCTGTTATCTTTGTGAAGCATTTATTTCAGCTCTAGCCTGTGTTTCTGTTAACTGCTGATTTCTTAAGCTAATGATTCTAATATGGTTGTCCTGTCCTGGGGTGATCCTCATGAGAAACACTTTCATTGCAGTGTTTGATACATATACAGTGGGACAAAAAAGTATTTAGTCAGCCACTGATTGTGCAAATTCTCCTACTTAGAAAGAGGAGAGAGGTCTGTAATTTTCATCATAGGTACACTTCAACTATGAGAGACAAAAAGAGAAAAAAATCCAGGAAATCACATTGTAGGATTTCTAAAGAATTTAATTGTAAATCATGGTGGAAAATAAATATTTGGTCACCCACAGACAAGCAAGATTTCTGGCTCTCACAGACCTGTAACAACTTCCTTAAGAAGCTCTTCTGTCCTCCACTCGTTACCTGTATTAATGGCACCTGTTTGACCTCGTTATCTGTATAAAAGACACCTGTCCACAGCCTCAAACAGTCAGACTCCCAAACTCAACCATGGCCAAGACCAAAGAGCTGTCAAAGGACACCAGGAAGAAAATGTAGACCTGCACCAGGCTGGGAAGAGTGAATCTACAATAGGCAAGCAGGTTGGTGTGAATAAATCAACTGTGAGAGCAATTGTAAGAAAATGGAAAGACATACAAGCCCACTGATAATCTCCCTCGATCTGGGGCTCCACACAAGATCTCATCCCGTGGGGTCAAAATGATCATGAGAACGGTGAGCAAAAATCCCAGAACTACACGGAGGGACCTGATGAATGACCTGCAGAGAGCTGGGACCAAAGTAACAAAGGCTACCATCAGTAACACTACGCCGAGAGGGACTCGGATCCTGCAGTGCCAGGCGTGCCCCCTGCTTAAGCCAGTACATGTCCAGACCCGTCTGAAGTTTGCCAGAGAGCATATGGGTGATCCAGAAGAGGATTGGGAGAATATCATGTGATCAGATGAAACCAAAATAGAACTTTTTGGTAAAAAAAACACAACTTGTCATGTTTGGAGGAAGAAGAATTCTGAGTTGCATCCCAAGAACACCATACCTACTGTGAAGAATGGGGGTGGAAAGCATTTCAAGGTCCTGGAGTGTCCTAGCCAGTCTCCAGACCTCAGCCCCATAGAAAATTTGTGGAGGGAGTTGAAAGTCCGTGTTGGCCAGCAACAGCCCCAAAAACATCACTGCTCTAGAGGAGATCTGCATGGAGGAATGGGCCAAAATACCAGCTACAGTGTGTGCCAACCTGGTGAAGACTTACAGGAAACGTTTGACCTCTGTCATTGCCAACAAAGGTTATGTTACAAAGTATTGAGTTGAACCATATTTATTGACCAAATACTTATTTTCCACCATAATTTACAATTACATTCTTTAAAAATTCTACAATGTGATTTCCTGGATTTAATTTCCACATTTTGTCTCTCATAGTTGAAGTGTAGCTATGATAAAAATTACAGACCTCTCTCATCTTTCTAAATAGGAGAACTTGCACAATCAGTGGCTGACTAAATACTTTTTTGCCCCACTGTATTTATATATAGTATGTAGCTCTTGAGCTCTTGAACACAACACCAGGAATGGTCTTTACCATGTGAAAAGGATGTGCATAAGACGTAGGGTCTCATACAGGTTTTGGCCCGTATACTATATCTACGTTTTCAGCACAATGGTCGAATGCTGAACGAGAATTCTATTTATAATATTGGTTGAGAACCAAATGTTTGAGCATGGAACAGTTCGTGTGCAGAGCTACCATTGTAGGTCCCTTAGTATCCCCTCTACCTCGCCATAACATTAATAATCAACAATCTGTGTTGTTGTCCATTTTATCAGTTCTACTTCCCATACAGGAGCACTTTGTAGTTCTGTAATTCCAGACTGTAGTCCATATGTTTCTTTACATCCTTTGTTCATCCCCTTTACGCTGTTCTCTAATGGTCAGGACCCCCACAGTGAGCACAGATTAAGTACTGTTTGAGTGGCGTGTTAGTGTGTTGTGCTGGTATGAGTGGGTCAGACACAGCTGTGCTGCTGGAGTTCTTAAACCCTGTATTCACTCACTGTGCACTCTTAGACACATCTGCTTTATTGCTCCACCTTGCAGATGTATAGTCAGTGAAAGGAGCTCATCTGTTGTCGCACAGTTTGTGTTAGTCATCCTTGAATCCTTCATCAGCACTCACAGGACGCTGGTGGCTGGATATTTTTGGCTGGTGGACTATTTTCAGTCCAGCACTGACACTGAGGTGTTAAACTCCAGCAGCATTTAGCGAGCGTTTGCTATAAATTGTCACTCATTTTAAATGATTGTCAAAAACCTAATGAACACAAAATTCCTGATTCTGGTTTGTGAGAAATATTTAATTTGGAAATAATGTGTTAATCATTGAGCTGAGCCACAAATGTGATTTAGCACCCTAGAAATTAAATCACAATGAGCCAAAGGAAGGAGACTTTTGGTTCTGACCCAAATCTAAGTTTGGTGTATAAAAAATAACTAGGTTCTGATTCTGATCACGCTTATAATAAACTCCCCTGATGGACTACATTGATCAGGACTCATCGTTCTACCCTTTTCTCTCATTTAGGGTTGGCCTGAGATTCAAACTCCTCCTGGGGATCTCCAGATGTTCCCAAGGTTGTGAAGTCACCATGTCCTAGGTCTGCCCTATGGTCTCCACCCAGTGGGAAAATCCCTGGAACATCTCCAGAAGAAGCCTAACAGCAGGATCCTGGATTAGAAGGTCAGTACAGACCTTTTTATTCTCCCAGATTCTGGCTCTTCTTGGAGGCAGCCTCCAGATGTTTCCAAGGTTGTGGGATAATTGGCAGGTCCTGCATCTGCCCCATGGTCTCCCCAGCTGGGTGATGCCTGGAACATCTCCATCAGGAGCCTAACAGCAGGCATCCTGACACTTCTTGTTTCAAAGGAGTAGCTGCTCTACTTTTGAGGTCCTTATTCCATCACGGAAAGTGGCCAAGACATGTTGGTTAAATGTGAAATTGACATTTTACAGACCTTACAGACAGTAACGCTGTTTGCTGTAGTGCAAGGACAAATAAAGAGACAATGGTACAGTCGAGCAGTGTGTGGGATTCAGAACCCCATAACCTTGGCACCAGCTCGCTCCTGATTAAGCCCTAATGCCAGTGTCTATGTCGGTAACGACTGACTGCCACCAGTCCTAATTGTTTCCAGTCCAGTCGCTCTACTCAAACCCACAGTGTGTGACAGGTTGTTGTGCGAGATGATATAATAATATTCAGAAATTCAGTGACACCAATTGTCAAAAAAAAAAAAAAACCTGTAGGTGCTCGCCATAATGAGGCTCGCCTGAGACTGAGCCTCGCTGTCGGCCCATTAAAAAGAAACCTCAGGTTTGCAGTCGTTAAAAACAGCAGCTGCGTTTTCGCAGGTCATGACTGATGGAGGACTCGCGGGTTCCGGGTGCTTGGATGCGGGCTAAGCTAATTGTGGAAATGCTCATTAAATTGGATAAAGTAGCTCGTAAATCAGGCTGAAGGCTTGAACCGTGGTCAGTCAGAGCTGTTTGGCACGAATAAATCTCCCCGGACTTTCATTTAATACCTTAGATCTCATTACATCTTTTCCTGACAATCTTCCAGTGGCTCTTATACACTGCACGAAGGCCCGGCCCGGCAGCTGCTTTGCGTGAAAGGAAAGCGCTATTCTTAAATGACGTCAGCGATCTGAATCTTGTTTCATGGCCTCACTTAGCATTATCTCAGCACTTGGGCTCTATAGGCTGTGATTGATCACCTTACCTCTCATAACGTACCGTGTCATTACATGAAATTGACTTTAAGGATCATATCCCTTATCCGCAGCGATAAACAGAGGTTGACCGAAAACCAGCTCGTTCAAAACGCGTATCCAGTCCACAGAAGATACGAACAGATTTTTTCCATATTTGTGTTTTTATTTTGTTTTAGCAAGCAGGATATACTCTCTGACAAAAAATATCTCACCAAGAAGATATGTGCATCAAATGAAACTTTGTGTGTGAATGTAATAATGTTATATGTAAGCGATTACAGTATTGAGTTTATTGGGAAAACTGTACAGCTGAAAGGAGGCTCTGGTTACCCTGTTAGGCCGCCTCTAGCCTGGATACAAGATGAGATGAGGTTGGTATCCCGTTTCAGCTGAGCCTGTATTCATCGATTCAGCACAGCAAGCATGTTCAGTTTAGTTTGGTAACCAGCCTTATGAACTTGTTGTATGATATTTAAACCTGGTAATAAGTAGCAATGATTATTATTTCACCTCTTTTTCAATAAATCACAGCATCATATGGACAGCTGCACATTTTGAAGACAGTTTATGTATTAGAAAGGAAGGAAGCTGTTTGTTTTAATAAGATCCTATTTGATCTTATATTTACGATCGTTCTTTAATAAAGCAAAAGTTTTTCTTGTACGATTACTCGATTAATCACTAGAAGACTCATACTCGAGTAAAGTATACTATATATATAAGTATATTAATGTAATCGATAGCTGCAGCTCTACTGGGCTGTGTCCAGAATTACCCATTAATCAATATTCCCTACACTCTACATGCCGTATATAGCACTGAGTCAATAGGAAACAGGAACATAAACCAAATCAGACATGTTATTATACGCCTTTGCTCATTACTGGGGGACGGCCAGTCATATCGCGTAAACACAGAGTTCGGTGTAACCGCACGGTTTGACAACACGCCTGCACACGAGGTAACGGCTCTCACATGCTGTTTCTAATAAAAGCACCTAATAAAAAGAATATTTTGCTCTAAAAAACATTGTTCTGGTAATCGCTGTTGGGGTTTTTTTGTGCCTGTTTGTTTTTCAGTATTAATAAATGCACTGTGTTGACGTTTATAGTGCTCACTGCGATTGCTCTGTAGTGCTTTTAAAAATGTTTAGTGTCATACTATTTAAGCAAGCAGAATTGCAATTAATTGCAACTAACAAGATAAAAGGGGTGCAATTAAATATTTGATTCATTTGATATCACTATAAGATAATGATTTAGAACCAGTAAATCACTCAAACAAAGGAGCCATTCTGGCAGATTTCTGTAAAAAGAATACTTTGGTCTAAAAAACATTTCTGGTAATTGCTGTTGGGCATTTTGTTCCTCTTTGCCTTTTTTGTTTTTTAGTGTTAATAAATGCACTCTGCTGAAGTTTATATTGCCCACTACTGTGGCTCTGTGGTGCTTTTAAAGAAAAAAACATTATTTAGTGTCAACTATAAGCAAGAAAAAATGCAATTAGTTTTGCCTAAGGAGGTAAAAGGGGTGCAGTGCCATATTTGATTCATAGCTGAAGACGTCTATAAAATTGTAATGATGATTTAAAAAATGAATTAAACGAGTAAATCATGACAAGATAAGGAGCCGCTCCACCGACAGAAATGTAAATATAACCTATTATTTGCAACTTTAATAAGCAGCTAAAGACACTTAATGCTGTTTATGATTTACTTGATTTAATTCATTAAGGCATTTGTTCTATCCCCATTTGATCTTTTATTTTTGCTTTCATTTTGCTTACGAATGGGGGATATTCATAATGACTGTTAGTCAGTCTCAGGCAACTTTTGTTTTATTTTAACATGGTTTCTCCTGTTACTGTTACTCAGACCTGTTATTGTTTATATGTGGTAAGTGGTAAGATTACTGGACCATGGACCAGAAGGTCCAGGGTCAAATCCCACCTCTGCTAATCTGCCACTGTTGGGTCCTTGAGCAAGACTCTTGACCCACAATTGCTTGGATTGTAAGTCACTCGGGATGAGAGTCGCCCAAGGAGGTTGGGTCCCTTTTTGAGTCTTGGTCCTCCTAAGGTTTCTTCCTATAACTCAGGGAGTTTTTCCTTGCCACTGTCACCCTAGTCTTGCTCAATTTGGGATTGGACGTAGTTATTAGGAGATAATCTAAACTTGTAAAGTTGCTTTGAGACAATGCTCCATTGTAAAAAGCGCTATATAAATAAATCTGACTTGACTTGATAAGAGCATCTGCTCAATCATAGAAATGTAAGGACATCACATGTATAGATAATTAATAAAACAAATTGTCCTGCACAGTGATGCAATAGTAAATTTAAGGTATATATTTTAAAACATTAATAATAAAAATCTACCTATAATGCTGAAAAAATTGTTGTTAGCTCTCCCTGGTCTCTAACATTACACTATATCCTGTTCGATAAATAATTTTTAGATGCTATTTGTTTGTTTTGTTTATTTATGAAGAGTTAAATGTGCGTGTTGCGTTGCTAGATTCAGTGTTGGGAAAAAAACTACAGAAAATGAAGTTTAGTTTTGTTACATCAAGCAAATGGCCCTCAAATAAAAGCAAAAATGAAATGTAAAAATGGGGACAGAACAAATGCCCTTAACAGTTTTAAATCAAGGTAAATCAATCAAGTAAAAAGTACGTACGTTTAGCTGCTTTAAAATCTGCAAAAAAAAGCGAAACCCGCAGCGAAATGGGTCATATTTTATTTAGGGGTGGGCAATGACGATGTTTGATTGTATCGTGATGCATTTTATAATCGTGCTTTTCTGAGCATAACGAGGGTATCGTCAGTGCTTAATTTACAATTTGAATCACTACTAAATATATGGGATAATATTTTAATAGTACTTTTTAAGAATCTGTCATTACTGTTCCGTTTTGTCTGCGATCCCACCCCCAGTTTACATTTCTCTGTTTTGCTATGCTAGTTTTCAATCTTAAAAATGGCAAACATGCAGAAGTTTGTGTACCGCTTGTCAGATGCTGTAAGACTTTACATTTTAGGCTGAGGCATTCCTTTCAGCCCAGAAGTGAGCGTTGATAAATTGGGCGTGTTGCTGGAGGTGCAACGTTGCCTCTCTTTGCTCTTGTGCATGAACCGTTGCCCATCTGAAGGTCACGCTCCGCCAGAGCCGGGCTCCCGGTGCAGCACGAAAACCCATTAGCTGCTTCATTTGGAGCACATGTTTCAGGAAGGAAGCCAAATGTTGATGGCCAAACAATATGTGGAGGCTGAAGGCTTGTCGGATGAATTTGGGACGTGATTAATAACGCGCTCGCAGATAGCGACGTCTGGATGTACCGCCGGCTAATTGATTTTCACCAGGCTGTAATTCTCGAACCTCAAGAGCTTAAAGGGATGAGGATTTATAACGGAACCGGCTCGGCCGCAGCCGGCCTGTACGTAACGCGAGGCTCCTCGGAGGAGAAACCGAGCGGAGCCGCGAGACGTTCGGCCGGCCCCGCCGAGCAGTAGCTTCCAAACGAGAGACAGCAGGTCATCCCTTCTTTTCACACCTCCTGCCTTCTTGGCTGTCGGCGTTTCCCCGAGAACATATGCAACCCCGACACACTCCGTCATTTGAGCGTGGGCCTAATTACAAGCTGACAAGCCGGGAGCCAAGAGAAATATTCATTTCGGGCATCTCCACCAGTTTAGATAATCAGTGCCTTCAGGCGCCATATGGAAAGATGGAGTTTGAGGAGCTGTGCGAGTCCAGACGTGTGTTTAAATCCAGCTCAGGGTGGAGGAGGAGGAGGAGGAGGTGGGGCTCGGATAAAATGTCTCGAGCTGAAGTGTTTTCATTCACAGCCATGATCCTGAGGGACGATCAGGACGAACCTGCTGTTGTATTACATGTACAGGGATGGAATGGTAAAAATTCAAACGCACAGAACATGAGACTGTGTTTATTTACAGTACAGTGCAAAAGTCTTAGGCCACCATTAGATAAACCATTGTTTTAGCAATGCTGTAATCACCATATATATAATGATTTCTCAGTCTCTTTGTTAGAATATAACCAGGAAATTTATATGCAGTATAAAAAAAATCCGAAAAAACAGCTTCTATAGGCTACAGTCACAAGTATTTAATGTTTCCTCCCTTTACACTTGAACAGTAGCAGGATCTGTGCGAAGAAGCTTGATCAGGAATGAACTTTTTGGACGGGTAGTAGAGTGAGAAGGCTAAGAGATGCTAAAGCTCACAAAAATTGGAATGAAGTAATAAACATTGACATTACAGCATTGCTAAACACAACAAATCTAATGGTGGCCTAAAACTTTTGCACAGTACTCTATCCGAGATGCTGGAAATGTTCCTCAGAGAATTTGGTCCATATTGTCATGAGTTCCTGCAGATTTCTCGGCTGCACATCCATGATGTGCATCTCCCGGTCCATCACTTCCTGCTGTAGCCCATCTGCTTCAAGGTTGGACGTGTTGTTTGTTCAGAGATGCGCTTCTGCATTCCTCAGTTGTAACGAGTAATTATTTGAGTTACTGTTACCTTTATCACCCACCATGCCACGTTCCAAAATGAAAGCACCAACAGCCATGCCATGTTGAAAGTCACTTGTCACCTTTCTTCATCATTCTGATGCTCGGTTTGAACTTCAGTAGCTCTACATGCACTGATTTGGTGCCGTGTGATTGGCTGATTAGATGTTTGCGTTAATGAACAGTTGCACAGGTGTTACCTAATGAAGTGACTTTAAAAGAACCTAAAATCGCTCTATAACTAAGAACTAACTTTCTTGCACAAGGACCGACAGCGGGAGCTACAGCCTGAGCTCACAGCCCCCGATCATCCAGAGCCTGAAACCCAACCTGAACCTAAACCCACACGGCGTTCCTAATGTCATCTCGAGCTATATTGCAAGCTTAAGTGATATTCCTTTAAGGCCTGCTTTATCCTACACGATCTAAAGACAGCCTTCAGCGGCAGTTATGCTAAATAAACCATTCCTGGAAGAACCGATAAAATGACTTAAGACACCGAGGTCCGTTCCTGTTAATGTGAATGAAGGCCAGTGAAAAAGACCGGTTTTGTAGTTCGTCTGTAACCACATCCTTATTGGAGCTGCTGCCTGGTCACCAGCAAACCAGAAACCGCGCTGGCAACCCGTCAGCTTTTCCCTTCCACAAGTAATTATACATGCACGCAGAGATCTCGCCAGCTTCCACGTGATAACTGCTTTAAATCAGCGTCCAAATTGGCAGCAGCTGCATGTTTGGGTTTAAACACATAAAGCACACTGATGTGCAGCGGCCCTGCTTTTTAATACAGTAAAACCATGCAATCTTCATTTACTTCTTTATTTCATGACAAACACTGACTCATGGGGGTTTTTTCGTTTTTGCCATCCAAGTCGTCTTGTTTAGGCGGTCGGTTCTCACCACAGAAAGCTGCTTTAGATCCTCCTCGCTTTTATTCACGGTCATACTCGGTCATCTCGGCCACAAAAATTCCCCGCATCCCTCGGAGCCGCTTAGGAAATTAGACCGAAAAATGACAGACTCAAAGGCTCGATCTTTTAATGAACAGAACACAAACTCAGAACGGCGTCCACTCGGCAACTACTGATGTTCCAACCAGCAGTCCTTCAGTAGTCCAGTTACAAAGGTGTAGGTGAAGATGAAATGACTCCAGATTTAAATGTCCGCTTGTTTAGCTTGTAACATTTAACCATGCGTAAAACGCGACCCCGACTCCCTACATCACGACCGCTGAGTCCTAGAGAATATTCTAGTGCGGAGCGTACCCTAAACATGCTTAATACACTTACATTAAATCACTAACATAAACCTTTTTTATAATAAAGTATTTAAAAATCTCATGCAATTTAGTGGAGAGTTTATTGAAAGTAAAATTCAAAAGCATTCTTGTGCGGCTTTTCCTTGCTACATTCCCCAGTGTTTATGCATCTGATTTCCATTGCAGAGTCGAAATATCATAAAACAGGGAGTACCTGTATCTAATTTATGTCTGAATCATGGAAAACTAGTACAAGCGATCAGTTGTGACACCTGCTGACAGAAAAGAGAATAACAGCCTTCAAAAAGGACTAAGAAATAACATGGCAACGTTCTGCTTTCTTTTTTGTTCTCGGTAAATGTTTCAAGTTTCATAAAATTGTTTGAAGTAAAACACTGTGCTAAGTATTTAAGCTACTATGGGACTATGGTAACGTCCGGTTCAGCGTCCGTTTCGGTCAACGCCCTGTTTCACAGACAGTAAAATCAGCTAAACAGTGCGTACCGGTCAATAAAAGAATAACAAAAACAGATTTAAAGTTCATTTGCTACACCATCTCTCGCGGTTTCTTCCAAACTTAAGGCACTAAGCGTGTAAATATTTAAACTGGCTGTCATTTTGTCTTTAAGTAAGTAGGTGCTATAGTTTGATCTCTCTTTATTTATGTTTGCTTTAAAAACATCTTGCTTACATGTTTAAGTCCTCAGAAACCCTTCCTTATGTGTTGCTTGTGGTTCTGATGTTTGAGTCCAGCCTGTTGATAAACTGTGTAAGTGTGGAAATAATTATGAACTGCATCCTGTTTTACCACCACTTATCCTGGTCCGGGTTGTGAGGGGGGCGGGTGTGGAGCCTCTTGCCAAATTCAGAGGTAGTTCTGTAACCACACCTTGATGCTAAAAGACTCGTCTGGCATTTGAACCCAGGCCATCAGGACCGGCCTTCACCAGCTGGTTCTTACCAACCAGCCACCAGAGCCGCTATGTCTGTGCTACAAACAATAAAAAAACAGACACCCCTATGGTAACATTTTAAAGGTTTTAGATGTGGGTAAAATCAAAACTAGCCTTTGTTAAAGCCATTACTAACTAAATAAATCCTCTGATATTTGCAGTTGGTGAAATGGTTTGTTTATCGGGATCGTTACAGGTTTGCAGAGTATAATAACCATCCGATCAACATCTGTTCGCTTTAACATCTGAGGTCTGAAGAATTATAACAGAAAATAAAAAGCTGTCTTGTATACATCTAATAAGCATTTGAGTGATAGAAAACTAGTATGAGTGAACGCTTGCGACACCTGCTGACAGAAATAAGAACAGTAGTCTTGAAGGCAGAAAACGACATGGTAGTGCTGCTTTTGTCCTGTTTTCGTTTTTAGTAAGTGCTTCACATTTTATAAAAGATACAAAGATGGGAATTACTGCATTCTACAGTGCAGTGGTGTTTTCGTACTGTTTTAATTCGTATTATTGTTTAAAAATTAAACACTGTGCAAAAGTATCTAAACTACTGCATGACAAAATCTAATTCTGCGTATGTTCAAGAACTTAAATTCTTCTTCTTATAGGGCACTGATGTAATATTTCCTGGACCAATGTGATAACCGATTATTAGTACATTTTCGGTGGCCGATACCGATATTAAAACCGAACATTTAACCTTTCTGTATTTACAAGAAGTCTACATTATAATCCATATATGAACTGCTATTAAAACTGGATCAGAAATTAATTTTTACATAGCAAATAAAACAGGGGTAAATCAAACATGACAATTACTCTAAAACCAAAGTTACAGTTCACACAAAAGAAAAAATGGTTTTGTTCCATTTTATTTTCTTACCCTCCTTTTCTTACCCTGCTTTTTTTGGTATTGGATTGGTACAGGAGGTGACAAGAACTATTAAGTGTGTAAGTAAGCTTATGAGTGAGACAAAGACAAAAAGAACAGAACTGTATATAAAAACAAACAACTACACTCAGTAACATCAGATATTTAGCTTGATTAGTAACAGGCAAAATAAAACCAAAGAAATAATCCTATATAAATATATAACGAATTCCAGCTGTAATAATCTCTCTTTATAGGAGGTAAGCTGCTCATTACACTAACCGCTGTTTTCCTTGCGGCATGCGTTCTTTTGTATGGTTGGGTATTGTTTGCATTCTATCGATTCCGATTCTGCTTATCAATTCCAAAATGGTGAAAAGATGTGCCAGATGTTTTTAGGTACAAAGAATGTTTCAAACTTCAAGCTTTTTTCCCTATTTAAACCTAAACAGTGCTAAAAACAGAATCTAGAAAACCAACTTCTGTCAGTTGGGCTTTATCATAAGTAACCCTAACTGCTGAAAGACAAAAACGTGGAGGCCAAGGAAAAGCTCAAACCATAAAAAATGATTCCTTTCCATTTGGAGCACAATTCATTTCAAGCAGTAGTAGAGATTATTATGCTCAGTAATAACTGAGAGAAGTTTGTTTTCAAACCGCTTATCCACCAAACTCTCCTGTCTGTCTCCGATTATGCCCAGTTCCCTCCCCACCCTTCCCCCCCCACTCCCTTCCCTTCCCCCATCCCCTCCCCCTCTCCCTTTCCGCGCTCCCCCTACCTCCCCACTTTCTCTCCTTTCCCCCTGGTCCTCTCTTCAACCCCCTACTTTTCTAATCTTTCTCTTTAACCCCGCCACTGCCCCTCGCCCCTTGTTTTCACTGCTCCTCTCGCCTACTACGTTTCTCCAAGCCACCTGCCTCTCTTCCCCCCTTGGTTATTTCTACCCACTCCTTTCTCTCTTTTCCTGCTTCCCGCGACTTCCCTCCTTACTCCTACCCACTCTCTCCCTCCCCAGTCCTCCCCACCATTCTCGAGGCGTTTGTTTTCGTACGTTAAGTTAATACCCGTTAAGATCTGTTTCACGTTACGCGTTGTAGACTCTCCTCTCCTGATGCAGCCTTTGTTCTAGGAGAGCGCAGTCGGTTCGAACCGGGGTTGTACCTGCTGAAGCTCAGTATATGCTGGTACTTGAGGCTTTTCAATTTTCTCTCAAAGTGGAGCCAAAAACCTTTTTGAGGGTCAATTCATGCTTCTAGTGGACTTAGAAAAAACAAACTACCTGCATGATGGGTGCCTCCTCAGTAACAGACAGATGTTTGCACTAACTGTGGCATTTGAAGCATAACATGCATTACTAGGAACCGATCAGTGGAACCGATTCCCAACCCTGTTCTTTTGTGTACAAAAAGGAGGAATTAAATTTAGTTATTTGTCAGTGGGTAAAAGTACCAGCACACATCCAAAAATCCAGCGAGCGCATTCAGCCCGGCACACAGGCTTGCCACAAAACTTCATAAGAGCTGTATTCATATGATTTTGTGTACATATTTTAGTTTGATATAAATGTCAGTGTGCACCCTAAACCAGGACTGAGCTCTGACAATGTATAATTTTCTGCTTTGGTCCAGTCCAAGTGAAGAAAACTACCACGTGTAAACACACCCTTAAACACCTGTACATGTGTTCAAACACTGGATCCTCAGACTGGCATCAGTAGGCAAACCGAGACCTTTACATTTACAGCATTTAGCAGATGCCCTTATCCAGAGCGACTTACAGTTGGTACTGTCTTACAATCCAAGCAATTGTGGGTTAAGGGTCTTGCTCAAGGACCCAACAGTGGCAGCTTGGCAGAGGTGGGATTTGAACCCTGGACCTTCTGATCCAGAGTCCAGTACCTTAACCACTAGGCTACCACAGTCCCATTTAAATAAGCCTTAAATCACCGCGACGTTGCCCTCATGCCCTGGTCTTGCCCTGAATTGTTCCTTGGTCAGTTCCTGCATTTGATAATATAATTGAGCCGTCCTGTCTCTGAAGCCCCTGGCAGGACGTCTGCATGATCCTCCAATCGTTCCCCTGAGTCTGACTGGGACACCGGCCAGCGATACCTCAGCATCATCTCCCTACCCCTGAATTCTATCCTCGGTGTTTGTACAGTTAATGCTGTTTATACAGTTTGTTTTCACAGGGAATAATGAGGAGATTGCTCACTGACAGAATGATGAGCGAGCACACGGGATTCAGAGCGAACAAATCGGTGTGGATTTCACAAATAGTTCTTTCCAAACAGAACTACTTCAAAGGCCCGTTTGGAGTCTGATTCGGCTTCTTTATTAATATTAGTCAGGGAATATATTCTAATCTCAATCATATGGAAGTTGATTTCCAGGCTGATTACCTGAGCCTGAGTCTAGCGCTGCTGTATAATTAGAATCTAAGCTCATATACAGACGATAAGTGATTCTAGCTTCTGTTTCTGCTGTTTTACCCTGTGCAGTTTTTAGCCTCTGTCCATTTTTTATAAATAACGTCCTCATAAAGTGTCTGCAGCCACACGTGCAGGTCTGTTTAGGACATTACTGGACTAAACTCGACATGGATGCATGTAAGATAAACTGGTAGCTATAAGCTTGAGTTACCACAAAATCATACCTTTTAATGTTTATTTTTGCTTGTGTCAGTTATTCTACAAAGCAAAGCAAACCGTCCTGTTGTAGATGAAACAGGATATCACTTTATTAATCCCTGATGGGAAGTTAGAGATGTAGCATCAGAGGGGGCAGAGGAACAGCAGGAATAGTGCTCATGCTGAAACTACTCGAGCTGTGAACAGTGCCTCGGCCGTCCCTGTCTCCTCATGGTCGGGGTCGCAGAATAGGGTCTGCAGTAGCAAGACACTTCAAGCAAGACCATTTTTTTCTTACTAAAAAAAACATTCTACATGGTAAAATAATTAATTCATTCATTTCTATCTACATCTGTATACAATTTAATTGCAGGATTATGTGGAAGGCTTAAATAAATGAAATGATAAAATGAAATGATGGAATGACCTGTTGTTCTGTATCTCAGATGAGATATATATATATATATAATTATGTAAATGTACTTTTTGTAAATTTCAGATCTTAATACTTTGACTCTTGCTTGATTTAATCAATTAATTTATGACCAGTTGCCAGCTAAATGTGTTAAACCACAGATCTCATACAGAAGCTCTTACATTTCCCTCATGTTAGTCCTGAACACAGACCTGTACAACTTCGCTGGAGTTCGTCCAGACAGTGTAAACAATCGGTGATGTAATCTGTAACTCAGTATTCTGTTTCAGTAACCCGTCTTAGGGCTCCATTATCGGTTAGGAAGCTTTATAAAGACAGAGCGCCCCACATAGGGAGTAAGCAGCAAGGGCACTCGGTAGGTAATGAGACAGACCCGATGAACTCTCGGTAAGAGCATCCCCTAGAGCATTCAGGTCAAGGTCTTTTTTAGTTTAAGGGCTCCTAAATGAATGTTCCAGTCACGTTTGTTTTAAACAGAAGGCGCAAATGCGAACAAACCGTCTTTTCACTTATTTCAGTAATTTTGGTTGCCAGATTTTGGTCCCCACCCGACCTTCACATTGCAAGACCCACCCAGGATTCTAACCCAGGCCCTCAGGACTTTCCAGCAGCTGGTTCTGAGCTGCTATCAGTTCTTCTGAAGTTTCTGAAAGTATTTACATCGGAACTGATTTACAAACTCGAGCTGTAATAACACTGAAAGCTCCAGCTGAGTCGGGCATCACATGCAGACACGACCGGCTGTGTCTGAGGGAGAAGAGGTCAGTCAGGGGATCATCAGCCAGCACTGCAACAGCCGTTTGGTCTAGAACACGCTTCCACCTGCGCCCTGTGCACTCAGGGAATAGACCTCACAACCCTGACCAGGATGAAACAGCACAACAAAGACTAGTGATTTCAACATACACCCTCTCTCTCTCATATTATCTATATATGTAATATAAAAAAAAAAATCCGAAAATATTCACCAAAAAATTTTTGCTTGTGAAAATTATTAAACACAAATTTTAAGTTTTCATATATAAATATCATCAAAATATAGTGATTTTTGCCCTAATCTGAAAAAAAACTTTAATATTATGAATATTTCTGTTTGTTTTAGTAATGACACCAAAACATAATGCATAAATCTCAGATAATAAAATTGATAGAAGCATACCAAAATAAATCAGAGATGAATAATTGAAATGAAAAACATACTAAAAAACTAATAAACAATTGATATAGAAAGAATCAATTTATAAAATCAAAACAATTTTATATAGAAATAAAAACACAGCAATAAAAAACCCTTTAAAACAAACAGAAATAAAATGCTGTATAAATACTTAAAAGCACAGAATTTACATTGAAAAATACATTTAAAATTATTGAGTAAAATAGTAATAACACAAACATATATTGAAAAATGAAATAAAACATACAATGATAAATCTCAGAAAATAAAATGAGTAGTAACTAAGCCTAATAAACAATGAATATATAAAATAGGTAATAATAAAAAAACACACTTAAGCAGCAAAAGCTGAATAAAGAAAACATTAAAACAAGCAAAAAATAAGTTACTGTATAAACCCTTAAAGTAAATGTACAGGAATAATAATAAAAAAAAACTACTGTAATGTTAAATGTTTCTGATATATAAATGTTTCCCTAAAACTTCAAGGAAAGAGAAAGTGATATATAATAATTAAAAACATTCTTCAATAATTTTTAAATTATTAAATAAAATATTAATAACACTAAAACATGTATTGAAAAATTAAATAAAACATACAATGATAAATCCGAGAATAAAATGAATAGAAACCAAGCGTACCAAATCACAGACAAGTAATTGAATATAAAAACATACTAAAAACTGATAAACCATGAATAAATAAAATAAGTAATAATTAAAAACAAAACTGCACTTAAGCAGCAAATGCATAATAAAAAACAAATGATACTGTAAGTCATTAAAAAATAAAAGCAAATAAATAACTACTTTAATATTAAGTTTTTGATATAAACCTCACTAAAAACTTAAAGAAAATAGAATGTATATAATAAAAAATACTAAATTAAAACTTAATTATTTAGTACTTTTAACATTATGAAATAAAATTTCATAAGTAAGAAATCATTGGAAATAATAGCAGTAAAAAATAACAGTAAAAACACTATGAAAATAATACTAAACATTAAAATAAAAGCACAGTATAACTAACAAAAATATACAAATAAGACAATTGAAAATAATGCTTGACTTAAAAATTACTTTAAAATGTATGAAGAGTATAAATCAAAATTCCAAATAAACCACTCAAATAAAGCTTTAAAAATAAATTTACAAAGTCAGGTCTAAATTAAAAGTAACAAAAATTAGAAAGTTAAAACCGGAACATCGTACTGTTTTTGGGAGCCATTTTCACAATGGCTGATATTTTTTGTGGTAGAAATATTGTTTATTTGTTTCCCGAAGACTTTTGCTGATTATTTATTAAGTATTTGTTTATTGCGTTGGGGTTCGAGTCTGATCTGGTGGCTTTAGGTCTTCAGTCAGCGTCTCTGTGCTTGTTCCATTCTCAGATGGCGGAAACGTGGCCCAGCCTCGGGCTTCTCTCTATGAAAGAGAAATGACTGTGGTTATTTTTAGATGCTGAATAGACTTGCAGATGGGCCACATAAAACTGAATATTGTTCCATTTCTGAGGGTTTTTTTCTGAGGGTGGATTTGAGAGCTTTTTAGCAGCAGCAGCAGCTGAGGATGATCATGCATGCTTCGGCAGAATCAGTTTTTCATCAGGTCAGAGGAACCGAGGTTACATCTGTAAAAATAGATCCTACATTATAATTACTGTTTAATCCTTTTCTTCTATGAAAAATATGTTAAGGGGGAAAATAAATGAGAAGAACCCAAAGACTTGGACACTAAATGATTTCTGAACTACAGGTGTTATATAACAACTTTAAACTAAATTTAAGTGTTATATTTACATACACAATATATGTAAATAACAATGGCTCGACGCGCTGCAGTGATAATCACAATGCATTATGGGAAATGTAGTTCTGTCCTTGCTGCTAACTGACCATAACCAATCAATCATGAGCTGGAAAATAGCAGAATGTCTTCTGATCTCTACCTCTATCCCAAAAATTCATAGACGTAGGTCTGCTCTGTATGGGACAGCAGTCTATCAGAGGGCCAGCAGGGGTTGCTGTTGCGGGTATTGATGGCCTCCCCTCTGTCAGGAAGTTGTGCCGAGGTGTGACTCTCGACACAGCTGGAAGGCACCGCCGGGAGTCGAAAATGCATCACCTCCTGCACCTAATAGACCCGACACCTTACATTCATTTTATTCAGTGGTTAATTACGAGGTAACACTTCATCATTAAATACTAATTAAATATGAGGTAAAATGACGAGTACCGAGCAAATGTTTCCCACAAGGAATGATGTAAATTGAATGAATGAGTTCTAGACCCCCAGAAAATCCCCCTGTATAAGATTATCAGCATTAATGGAGCTGTACTGTACAGGAGCTCCTGATTTATGATGGAGATATGTTCAACAAATCCATCATAATGAATCACTATCTACTGAATCGTGAATCATGAATCGAGTTTTGTCTAAAAAGAGTCGTGAGGCTCGACTCGTACAAGTTTAAGCAAGGGCACCGAGTACCGAGCAAACGACGAGAACCGAGACACATTTTTCTAATCAAAATGCTTCGAGAACCGAGGTACCACTGTACAGTAAAATAAAACAACAACAGACCGAAAGAGAAAAAGAACTACCTCATAAGATTTGGGTGGTGACTGAAAGTGGTTTAAATGGAATGTATTTCCATTTCCATTTATGTCATTTAGCAGACGCCCTCATCCAGAGTGACTTACAACTGATACAACCTTACAGTCCAAGCAATTGTGGGTTAAAGTCCTTGATCAAGGACCCAACAGTGGCAGCTTGGCAGAGGTGGGATTTGAACCCATTACTTTCTGGTCCATTACCATAACGACTAGGCTACCCAAGTCCCTATGCAGGGTGGCTAGGCTTTACCTGGGTGAGCAGTCCCTTGGATTGAGAGGAGCCAGTCTGTGGTTTGGGCCTCTCGTAAGGAAGCTCCCTGGTCGGCTAGAGTTGTTCCAGGTATGTCGATCTGGATGGAGGCCCCACAGCGAACCCAGGACCCGCTGGAGGTATTAAATCTCACAGCGAACGTGGGGAAAGTCTGTGGATCCCTCAGGAGATGCTGCAGTCTGCACCAGGAGAAACATGAAAACTTGACATGAGACCAAAGGAAAATAAATGATATCTAATAAAAATAAATCCTTAAAAAGATTGATTGGTTAGATGACACGGTTCCAACGATTTTGTTTAGAACCCTGTCAAGTTGCTGGCTGTGGTATTTGGTATGTTCTACCCGTTACTGCTCTGACTACCTTCCGCTATGCACTTCGTGATCACACCAGTAAACAGGATTAAGCTCTTAGTGTTATTTACTGACAATAAAGCACTCAATTTCCCATGGAAATATTTTTAAGGCCTTCAACTGAGGAGGAAATGTTACGTAGGATCCCGTTTATTGCATGAGCTCCCTGCATACGATCTATACAACAGAATACAGAATACTTTTTAG
>JAJAGP010004308.1:0-52416 GCA_025084515.1 Ancistrus triradiatus | reverse complement strand
GTTAATGTTCATGAGTCCACCATCAGAAGAACACTGAACAACAATGGTGTGCATGGCAGGGTTGCAAGGAGAAAAAGAACATTGCTGCTGGTCTGCAGTTTGTTAAAGATCACGTGGACAAGGCAGAACGCTATTGGAAGAATGTTTTATGGACAGAGGAGCCCAAAATATAAGTTTGGTTTAAAAGAAAAGTGTTATGTTTGGAGAATACTATACTGTAGATGTCAAAATAAAGAAAAAACACAATAGAGTATGGGCTAAACCTGAATCACTCAATCACTCTTTACTGAATCATGAATCATGTATCGTGAATCGAGTTTTAGCTGGAAGGAGTTATGCGACTCTACTCATACAAGTTTAAGCAAGTGCATGGAGTACAGAGCAAACAACGAGAACTAAGACTAATTTTTCTAGGCAAAATGCGTAGTTCTGAGGTGGTCAAGAACCGAGGTACCACAGCATTTTACTTTGCTTTTAAACACTCCTTAAGCCTAATCTGAAAAAAGTATCTCTGAACACTAAGATAGATGGACCATAACAGCAGAAGGTTCAGTGCATCTGCAGGAATTCCCAGTCACCATATTGGACAACCTTTGAGGGTAAGCCTGGCCTTTTAGGATGGGACAGTGTTCATCCAACTTGGGAGGGTGCTGCTCTCATCTCCTGCAACATTGCCCATAGTCTTATGGCCCGATTGGTTAGGGGCTGACCATCCAGAGCAGGGGTCACGCAGCAGACAGACTGGCTTAACCAACTGTCCGCTGGTAGCCATGCACCATCACCCAGAACTCACATTGAAGCTGTGTCTGTTACCCACATCTGTACTAAACATAAATGCAAAAAGTCTGTTTTAATAACCTCATTAGCATAAACACAGATAGCTCTCATAGACATAACAACCTTAGACTAAAGCTAGGATTACTTAACATTAGATCACTTACAAACAAAGCAGTGATTGTAAATGAAATGATCACTGATAAACGCTTACACGCTCTCTGTCTCACTGAAACTTGGATTAGACCGGATGAATATTTAGCCTTAAATGAAGCCTCACCTCCTGGATACAGTCATGCTAATCACCCTCGTCCTAATGTCCTCAGTCTGTGATGGTTTGGAGTGCCATGTCTTTGACTGGTGTTGGTTTTTATGAACTTAAAAGTTAATGCAGCCATATACCAGGGGATTTCCTTCCTACCAGGGGAGAACCTGCCCACAGTGCCAAAACTACTATCAAATAATTTGCTGACCATGATATTACTGTGCTTGATCAGTTGTTCAGGTCTCCTGACCTGAACCCCGTGAATAATGGGGGGTTTTAGGACCCAAAGTGTGGTTAGCTCTTAGATGGAAAGGGTGAACCAAAAAAGGGAAAAAAGGGGATGAAGTGAGAGTGGCGGTATGTGAGTGCAGAGATAAATAAACTCACACACTCAACACGACATGCCACCCCATGGCAGATGACAACACCACAAGAAGGAGCTTAAAGAGCTCATGTGGCCGTCGTCCTGGGGAACCAAAAGCAGCAGTGATCGCTGCAGCAGAGGAATGGAAGCAATGAATGTGGAGAAGCTGCGAAAGTGTACCACGGGAACTCCCAAGCGCTTACAGGAGCGTGGTACGGACGTGGAGTAGACGAGACTGTTCTGCAGGACGAGACTGGTCTGCAGCACAGCATCCTTTTCCGTGCTTGATTGCGAGGGTAACACTATATCTTTCCAATCGCGAACGAGAAAGGGGAATGGCACGAGAGGGAGGAGGCGGGGCAAGCCATGACGCAGCGAGCAAGCAGTCTTAAATACCTAACCTGGCAGGTGTTGCACATTTGTGATCGCGCAGATTAAACAGGTGCATGCGTGATCGCACCAGTCCTGCCAAAACCAAAAACAGAGTCAACACTTCGCATCCAAAAGACGGAAGTCAGCGTGACCCTCTAACAATACCCCCCCAAGGGGCAGTGTCCCGACACACCTAAGTGCATTCAGAACCTCCTCTAGCTTGACGGACGTGCTCAGGGTTGAGTGGGAGAGGAAGATATAAGAGTGTGAGTGTAAGCAGCTCACGCTCAGGACTATCTGTGAGCGGCTCAGGGGTGGAGCTTGGCGTTAGCGGCTCAAGGGTGGAGCTTGGTGCTGGTGGCTCAGGAACAGGGCTAGACCCAGTAAGGCCAAAGAAAAAGGTCGGTGCAAGTCACCTGGCTGGGCAAACAGACACCAATGACCTTGGCACCAAGGTCGGCAGTAAGGACCGGTGCATAAAAAGCTCAGGTATGGAGCTAACTTGCTCAGGTATGGTGCTAGGGGGCTCGGCGTGCTCAGGTATGGGGCTAGACAGCGCTAACTGCTCAGTTATTGAGCTAAAGCTCAGTTTCAGAGCCAGGCAATGCTAATGGCTCAGGTATGGAGCTAATTGGCGCAGCGTGATCAGGTATGGGGCTGGGCGGGGCTAACTGTTCCCGTACAGTGAGAGCCGGCCAAGCTAGAGGTGTAGGGGCGAAGATTAAACCGACCTTCCTATTGGCGGGTTTTCACCAGGTGGCCAGGTCGTACATGTCCAACAGGAAGTTTGGGATCGGGAAAAAAACAATCTGTCCCCTAACCTCTTCATTGAGGCCATGCTTAAATAGCCCGAGTGACTGTCACAGAGACCTGGTCTCTCCACACACCAGGTGGTGATAACTTCCTCAGCTTACAGACTTAAAAGGTCGCTGCAAGCTCAGGTACGAATCTGGGGGCAGCGCTACGGCTCAAGTATGGAGCTAAAGGGCAACGCGAGGTCGGGTACGGAGCCAGCAGCACTAACTGCTTAGGTACAGAGCTAATGGGCCCTCGGAATGCTCCGGTACAGAGCTGGATGGCGCTAACGCGGCTCCAGTACGATGCTAGAAACCTGGCCGACCCAAGTACAATGGAACACTGTTTCCACCACACAGCATGGGAATCCGCCAGCAGGTGTACAGATCTGGGTCGGTTCTTCTGGCTTGGCCCGAGGGTAGAGCTTAAGCCCCCCTCATGGAGAGGCTGGTGTTTGTCGTCGCCTATGGCAGTGGTAAAAACCACCATATGGGCGAGTTGGAGCTGGAACGGGGTCCGGAGCCACTCAGTCTTGCTGCAGGGCGATAGACGACCACAGCAGCCGGCCCCGGTTAGGCTTGGGACGGATGCCGGTGCCTTTTGTCGTGGGGACTGGACGGCTCAGTCATGGTCGTGTTTGCCAACCCATGTCGTACAGATGGGGCCAAAAGACTGGCCAACCCCCAAGAGCTACCGGGAACCACAGGAAGAACTGCTGGCGCCGTCTGCGCCGTCTGGGAACCTCCATATTGGAGGTCCCAGGAGTCTAATGCTGGGTCCCTTGAATTGGTCACAAACGTTCTGTTATGATTCTTCGCCATATTCTCAAACGTAAAAAGGGGGGGTTTTAGGACGCAAAGTGCGGTTAGCTCCAGATGGAAAAGGTGAACCAAAAAGAGAAAAAGGGGATGAAGTGAGAGTGCGTGTGTTGAGTTGCAGAGAAATGAATGACTCACACACTCAACACTACTACACGCCACCCCCATGGCAGATGAACAACACCACAAGAAGGACCTAAGAGCCCTGTGGGCGTCCTCCTGGGGAACCAAAAGGAGCAGTAATCGCTGCAGCAGAGGAAAGGAGCGATGAGTATGGAGAAGCCATTAAGGTGTGACCATGGGAACTCCCAAGCGTTTACAGGAGTGTGGTACGGACGTTGGGGTAGAAAGGACAAGACTTGTCTGCAGGCACAGCCGTCTTTGCCGTGCTCGATTGCGATGGGAACGCTATAATCCCTCCAATCGCTGAGATGAAGGGGAATGCGCTGAGATTGAGGAAGGCGGGGGGCAAGCCTTCCGCAGCGAGAAGCCCCAAAACAAACGCCGAGGAGTTTCATGTGAGTGCTAGAAAAAGGCTGTCCCCTACGCTAATGTTCTACACCCTTATTACCCGTACAAGCCCTCCTGACTGCCCCATAGGAGCTTAACATCTTCAAATCGCCAGCTTACCTCTGTCCATATCAAAAGCGAAAGTGCTCAGTCACAAAGATCAGAGAGAGTGCATATCTGCAGCCAGACCCCTCTCCAAGTGCCTGGTCTGAGTGAGATGACCGAAAAGATTTTTCAGAGCTGAGAACAACTGTAAGCATAAAATATACTTGTAAGTGACTCATCTCGGTTAACTTTGTACTGTACTGTCAAACAGTTTTGTTTTTATTAATAGTTTTGAAACACAGGCTTATGAAGTAAGTTATTGGGGAAATGGACAGTGATAGGACTGATACTGGAGAAGAATTTGCATGATTTGTATTTCAATTACTGCGATTATCGATAATATCATTTATCGGCGCAAGTCTATTGGACATTGGATTGTTTCGTTAATCCATACAACTCTGTTGAACCACTCTGAATCAAACTTTCGATATTCTACCAGAAACATCATTTTGTGTTTGATATTTATGATAGTTTAGTTGGTGAACTCAAATGATCTTGCTGGTAAAGCTGTTAAAGTTCATTGACCAGCATATTGGCATCCAAAACACAGCAATATGTTTGGGGGCATGGTTTGCCCAGCTGTACTTCCTGAGTGCCACACAGCACAATTATGTTTTACTGATTATTTAGATTTATTTAAGTGTAAAGGTTTATTATAATTATTCCTAATGCGTTTTAGTAGAAGTTATTGTTTGTTAATTCAGGACCCTAGCCCTTTTAAAAATACTGTTCTTCTGTGTCTCAACCAGTTCTTCATGGTGTTTGCTGTTTTTCAATAAAAGGAGCCACGGTGAGTTTTCTTTTGCTTGGTTCTTCTGGGCCACCACAACATGCTGTTTCAACTAAGCACTGGTTATAATCATATGATGGTAGGCTGTACATAGATGTTTTTAAAAAATAGCCTTAAACCACCAGCTTTCCTCTTTTTTGTCTCTGCCAAGTAAATACGCTACTGTCCTTTGATTTTTGGATGCACCACTTATTATTTAGTTGATAAATAATTGCTGTAGGGAATTCAGGCTGTTTCTTTAGCAAAAGACGTTGTGCTACCCCTTATTAGACTAATAGATCATAACAAAGTTGGTGGTGAGAATGTTTTTTGTTTGTATAAATAATGCCTAAAACAGTGTTTCTCAATTCTGGTCCTGGTGCCCCACTGCATTGGACAATTTGGTGCTTCTAATGTTTAAACACACCCACTTTAACTCAATAACGGGCTTGATAATGAGCTGAGTAGTTGGATCAGGTGTGTTGGGAGCAGGAAACCACTAAAACATGCAGAGCAGTTGGGCGCCAGGATCAGGATTGACAAACTTTGGCCTAAACCCACAAATGTAATGCTTCCATTTATTTGGGTTTAAAAAGCTCGACCCGAGCAATTATTTGCCGCCATCTGCTGACGAAATAATTTAATTTAATCTGGTAGTTTTCTTTCTACGTCACTGTTTACAGCATGCAGTAGGAAAGAATAACACTACAGGTCTTCACAAATGGACCAAGAGGGTCCTAAAATTTATCATATTACAAGAAAAAAATGTTAATACGATAATCAACAGCAGAAAAGATATCTGTTATGTCAACATACGTCCCTAAAGTGTCTCTAAAGCAGGGCTGGAGTTGGGACACTTTTCAGCCTGGGAGTTTCATGCCCAAGCCCGGTCCACCTTTTCCATAGTGCAGGAAACTGGATAAATGAAGCGACAATTCAGCTCTTACTATACTGTTTTTTAAATTAGAAACATGTTAAAACATATGTATAGGAGTTATAGAAATACATAGAAATAACATTTCACTTACATTGATAAATACTTCAGGAACAGGGTGATAAATTAACAAAAATAATAGCAAAATAAAAATATCAATTAACAAATAAAAATTAATAAATTAACATAAATAACTCTTCCATACAGGGACGCATAATGCACTATTGTTTACATGTTTAGTTCATACTACAGAAGTGTAAACATCATCTAAAGGATCAATAGCCAACTGCTTTATCTGCTGCTCAGAGGCTACAAAACATAATGTTTTGGGCTATTCAGCTATTCAAATAGGATAAATTACATTGCTTTCCGTAGCCTATCGTTCAATATTATCTTAATAATTATGCTGATAAATCATTAGCCCTACAACTCCTATTAGCTACCACATCTGCCAGTCTTGAAAACATATCTGTGAGCTTGGCTCATTTTATTTAATTTTATTGTGAGCTTGGCTTGGCTCCCGATTGTCACTCTGGCATTGCCCTAAAGTGTAAGTGAGTGACTGACTGGCTCTTTGGGGACTGGTGCCCACCCCTAGGTTTGCTGCTTTAGGTCCCCCTACCCCAGTGTTTAGTGACTAGACGAGGAGTTTTAAATACTGACATGCTGACATAGTTTTCGTTTCTTCCCTAGTAAATTGCTGGATCAACGTAATTACCCCCTTTAATGTAAAAACAACTTTGCAACACTTTATCCAGAGCCATCAGTTAGGTCTAGTTATGCGAAAGGTATCATTCACCTAAACAAATGTTCAGGGGGGTATTTCACAAAGCAGGGTACTTCCTTAAACCAAAGACAAGCCTGTCCAATAGGGAAAAAGGTTGATGGACATACCATTGGACAGTCCCTCATCTTTTGGGCTTAAGTTTCTGTCTAGGAGAAATCCTGCTTTGTGAAACACCCCCAGAACAGAAAATATGACCTGTTTGTTCTACTAGCAAGCCATTTATTTATAGAGTACCTTTCAAGATAGTCGGCACAGCAAGTTAGCGTGGTCGCTTTCACATCTCCACATCCCGATTGGATCCCGCCCTGAGGTTTTTGTGGATCATTGTCCAATGCTGGAAGACCCAGCCCCGGTCCACTCATTCTCATCACTGAAGGAAGGAGGTTTTTGGCTTAAAATCTCACGATCACATGGCCCCGTTCATCCTTCCCTTAACACGGATCAGTCGTCCTGTCCCTTTGTTGCAGAAAAACCAGCCCCAAACAATGAAGTTTCCACCCCCCCTGCTTCACAGTAGGTATGGTGTTCTTGGGATGCGACTCAGCATTTTTCTTCCTCCAAACACGACGAGTTGGTTTTTTTACCAAAAAGTTCTAGTTTTGGTTCATCTGACCACATTATATTCCCTCCCCAGTCCTCTTCTGGATCATCCATATTCCTCTCTGCAAACTTCAACGGGCCTGGGACCTGTACTGGTCGTGTATGTCTTCCATTTTCTTACAATTGCTCCCACAGTTGATTTATTCACACCAACCTGCTTGCCTATTGTAGATTCACTCTTTTCAGCCTGGTGCAGGTCTACAATTTTCTTCCTGGTGTCCTTTGACAGCTCTTTGGTCTTGGCCATGGTTGAGTTTGGAGTCTAACTGTTTGAGGCTGTGGACAGGTGTCTTTTATACAGATAACGAGGTCAAACATTTGCCATTAATACAGATAACGAGTGGAGGACAGAAGAGCTTCTTAAAGAAGAAGTTACAGGTCTGTGAGAGCCAGAAATCTTGCTTGTTTGTGGGTGGCCAAATACTTATTTTCCACCATGATTTAGACTTAAATTCTTTAAAAATGTGATTTCCTGTTTTTTTTTCTCATTTTGTCTCTCATAGTTGAAGTGTACCTATGATGAAAATTACAGACCTCTCTCATCTTTCTAAGTAGGAGAACTTGCACAATCAGTGGCTGACTAAATACTTTTTCGCCCCACTGTACACCGGGAAGACATGCATTAGGTTAACTGATTAAGCTAAATTGGCCTGATGTGTGTGTATGACTGGTTTTGATGTAACCTTGTGCTTGTTGTGAATGGCCACTACAGCTGATACGACATCAAATTCCCATTGCCTTTAATGATACAAACTGTCAGCTAAGGTTATATACAAAGAGTACATAACTCAAAAAATCAATTAGAAATGTTTAAACAACAGGGCAATGATAAAACAAATAAGTAAAAATATATTTAAATTTAGTCATTTACATTACATAGATCAATAAGAATGGTTAAAAACATTAACAAGCAAAGAGTCTTATTACAAAAAATTATAATAGGACATTAGAGCCATAATAAATGTTGGTACTTTTACTCTAAAGGGAGGACTTCTACTTTTAATGGAGTAATATTTTACTTTGGGTATCTTTACATGGTTCATGTACTTTGTTCAACACTGGATAAGAGAGATCCTATAATAACAGGTGAAATATCACACTTTATATTGCTGATCTTATCAAGGAAGAGTTTTAAAATATCTTCACATGTTTCAGCAGGGGCTGAATATAATGCTTAATGGGATTTAGTGCTGTATTAATGGTGTTAAACAATACATTTAGCACTGCATCAAAAACCGTCATTCAACAATAGCTGATAGAACCACATTGGCAAGGAATTACTTTATCAAACCTTTATCAAGCACTTCAATACAAAGTTACATTCAGAAATTTTGCTGCGCAAAAAAGAAGCCTCATATTAACCATGTTTTAATTTTTTTTAGTGTTTTTCTTTTAACCTTTTTCTTATAATATTTTCCAGGGGTGCCATAATTGTACAGGGGATTATACATACAATTTTTCAATTTTACTATGATTACAAACAGTTTTTTTGGCTAATTATAGTGATTATAGTTATAATGAAAGCTAGCAAAACCTTATTACCTGGGTGAATTTCCTGTTTGCATCTTGCAATCACATGTATGATAATCCTGCCAAGTTAGTAATAGCAGCGTTAAATATTAAATATAAAGATTATTTTTTTATATTTAATAAATTATATAAATACAAAGATATATGTTTATTGGGGAAAACTATACAATTGAAAGGAGGCTCTAGTTTCCCTGTTAAGCCGACTCTAGCCTGGATACCATATAAGATACAGTTGGGTATTGGAGACATACAGGTTCTGTTTGTAGGTTGTCGAAGCCGGTGTCCCAACCGATCCCATAAATGAGCGATTGCCGATAAATGTGGTGACTGGGCAGAAGAGGAATTGTTGGCAGAGACGTTTGTGGGAAAACCTTGCTGTGTGTGGGCGAGGAACAATCCAAAGGAACAATGCCAGGAGAGGACGTCCTGCAAATATCGCTGAGTTGTTAGTGTCCTTTGTATCACTACTAGGGGTGACCGACTGTCATGCGATGGCTCCCCAGATTACCACACCAGCAGTTGGGGCAGTTTTTTGCTCCACAGCAAAGGTAAGATTGAAGAGCTCACTACAAGGCCTCCAAATTAACCACAATTACACACTGTAAAAGTCTGTCATAGTACTCATATGTACATGTATTTTCATGAATATACAGGCTATTTATGCATATCCAATATGTATACAGCATAAATTACTACCCCAAATCACAAAAAGTTGGGACAGTATGGAAAAAAAAACAAAAAAAACTAATAAACAAACAAACAAACAAAAAAAACTGCAACGCGTCTTACATTTACTCTGACTTCTGTTTCATTGCAGACGGCATGAACCCAATATATTTCATGTTTTTTGTGGTCTACTTTTTTATTTCAGGTCTGCAACACGTTACCAAAAAAGTTGGGACAGGGGCAAAATTACGTGATTTCAAACAGATGCTGTCAGTAGGTGATTATAATCATGATTTAGTACAAAAACAGTATCCACAAAAGTCTGAGTATTTGAGGAGTAAAGATGGGCAGAGAACCAGTTTGTCAAAAAATGTGTGAGAAAATTAATGAAATCTTTAAAAACAATGTTCCTCAAAGAAAGACTGGAATGGATTTACATATTTCTTTTTCTACATTGCATAATATCATTAAACGATTCAAGGAATCGTGAGGAAACTTAAACTGAAAACCCGTGATCTCTGATCCCTCATTCAGCACTGTATCAAGAACCGTCATTCATCAGCAGCTGATAAAACCATGGGGCAAGAGCAAGTGATTACTTTGGCAAACCTTTTTCAAGCACTACAAGAGTTTCATTCACAAATGCCACTTAAAATATTACTGTATAACAAACATATCTTATGTTATCTATGTCCAGAAGTGGGATTATCTGGAATGGACCATCACACAGTGGAAACGTGTATTGTGGTCAGACCAATTAGTATTCTAGATCTTTTGTATCAAACAAGTGTGGCATGAATAATATCAACACCAGTCGGGCATAATGGCTGCACTATTGTCGTTTGCTAACCATACCCGCCCAGGAACCCTGACGATGGCACAGTGTCCAAGTCATTCCTTCTCCTGCACCTTGGGTGTAATTAAGTTGGATCTGCCCACACTCGCCCAAAATACAACAACCAAGACGTGACCACATTCTCAACCAAAGTTGTCCTTGATCTCATCTTGATGGCTGCTCGATCTCTTCCTCTTCCTCATCCTCTTTCTCGTCCTCTCCTCGCCTCCATCTTCCTCTCTGTCTATTGGGGGCGTCCCATTGTTGTTAAAACAAGATAATTAACCTGTGCCTCGTTATAGGCTCATACTCTCTAAAATAACCAGCAATGTTCATCTGTAAGGACTGGGTTTGTGTTATTAGTTCATGGTTGCAATTTGAATGGCAGTGATTTCCAAAAGAAACACAGTGTTTTGAGTTTTGAACAATGCATCTAATGTAGGGAACTGTGTTTACTGTTTTGCAAAAAGTGTGTTATACAGTAACTAAATGACTCTACATTATGGGCTGGTGGGGTCGGGCTCTGTGTGTTTCAGGTCTCCTGATTTCTCAATTTAATACTCACAGGTCACTAGCTGATTTATGACTTGTGATTTGTGGCTCTTTATGTCTGCTAAATTCCTAGTCTGCTAAGCTCAGAGTTTGCTCAATTTCCAGCCCGCTTGTTTCTGGGCTTGTACTATGGCCTGCTATTTCCTCCGTGCCAGGGGGCTAAGCGTCTGAGTCGACAGCTTGAGTATAGGGGAATACTGTTAGTCCACCCCTGGCTAATCCGTTTTCCACCCACTTCTCTTTTTCTGTTTTCCTTTCATTCTTTGCAATCATCTACCTCTTCAGATTTTTTTGTGGCTGCCCCTCTGCGTTTGGGCCCCTGGCTGTCTCTCATTACAGGTTGGATGTGACTTCATAACAGATCTCTTCTTGTTCCCCCTCTGTGTGGCCTGTGGGAAAAATACGTGCTCATTGGTGACAAGTGCATTTCTGCACTAATGCAGAATTTCCCAGGGACAATGCTGGTGTAAATGTCTTAATCTATTTTAACTTCTGATGGTGCTTACCAGTGTTATCTCCTCATCTGTGAAAAACTTGGTCAACAAATTAATTAAACAACAAAACAAGAGCTGAAGCCAGGCCAGCAGGGTGGGATGCAAGCAGTGATTCATTGGACTAGGCCATGCCAGGTTTCCCTGCTACAATTATGGATAATAAGGCCATTTATATGGGTGTCATTGGACAGGAAAGAAGCATATGGCCTTTGAAGGGCAACTCAGACACTGAAGTGTTACAATTAGTATTTTGGGAGATCTCTCTAAATTCTTTGGAAATTTTGGGGAAATTAATCGAGTGGGTATAGTAAATATTGTATTTACAGAGGACAAAGTATTTTAGCCAACAGAAAAATTCAAAGTGTCTATCAACTGAAGTAATGAGGTCATCCAATTTCATCTTCAGGGTAAATAATGTATCAAAGTGTGCCTTGTAAGTGTAGAGCATTCCAACATAAAATGCATTCCTTAATTATACTGCACACCTGATGTGGCCGGTGGCCTTTTCTGGAAAGGAAACCATGCCTCATGATTAATTAGAATAGTTAAAAGTTATTAATAACTAACAATATATTTCTGTTTTGTAGCCTCTCAATGGAAAGTGGAAAGAGGGCGTGACAGAGCAAGAACTAAAAACTGAGAATATTCAGTTCAGTTAAACAAAATTTATTTGTACAGCACTTTTAAAAAAATAGACATTGTCTTAAAGCAACTTTACAAAAGCTTAGCCTAAATCCCAAAAGCTGAGTCTAGAAGATCGAATGAAATTTAAAATGGTCACGCATCCCTCTGCTTGACTCCCGAACTCCAGCAACCACAATGCACCAGGTCACACGTCATCACTCCTCTCACTTCCACGTTCTCAGTCTCTGGGAATTCTAATTATGCTCAGCTGATTCCCATTGCTTCATTATACCTCAGATATATAAGCTTGCTTGTGAACACTCTTCTTTGCAAAGTAACTTTGCCCTGGAATGTTTCTAGGCGGTCTAATTGTATTCTATTTGTGATCCCTCTGTCTCAAATGTTTTGGATACAGTTGTTTATATTGGTCTGACTTCTCATGTTTTGATCTTGGACTGTTTCTTGGATTACGTTTCGGATCATCCCCTGTACTGTGTGGTACTAGTTGATTGTTGCTATTATCTTTTGATATTCTGCCCAGCAAACTCTCCAATTATCAGCTCTCTGCTTTTGCTTCCTGACCTGCGCATTATGACAGCTAACTTCGCCACCTTGGAAGAGGCAGGAGCTGCCAGCTCTGTGGATCTGATTGCCGTACACGGTCAGCTTCTGGGGCAGCAGCAGCAGCATCTGTCTCTGTAATCCAACAGCAACAGCAGCAGCAGCAATTAGCTCCGCTCCTACAAGTACTTCCCGAGTTCATTCAGCATCTGGAGAGCTTACCACTAATCAGTGCCACAGTTCCTGCATCATTCCTTTCCCACCCCCTGCACTGCAATTCACTGGTGAGAATTCTTTTTATATGGCTCTTCCAGACAAATATGAGGGTGACCCAGAACGTTGCCAGGGTTTCCTCTTACAGTGCTCATTATACTTTACCAACCAACTGGCATTATCTGATGTGTGACGCATTGCACTGTTTATTTCTCTTTTCCATGGACTTGCTCTTTCATGGACCACAGCTGTTTGGAACCAAAGAGGGGAGGTGGTCAGGAGCTATGAACGTTTCACACAGGCATTTCGAGCTATATTTGAGCACCCCAGTCAAGGCACTAGTTGTGGTGAGACACTGCTCTGTGTCTCATCACAACAACACACTGTATGCACCAAGTATGCACTGGAATTAATCACCCTGTCATCTAAGAGAGTGGGTGGTGTTGAGGATGCTCTTATGGCAACTTAGACACAGTGGTTACAGGAGGATCTCCACACTGAATTGGCCTGAAATGGGTCCACCTTGGACAGTCTGATTGCCCTAACCATTCGCCAGGATCAATACCTTTCTGCACGTTCCCCACATCGCCATCAACCACGCCACCTAGTCTACCACCTTTTTTCCCCCTTCTACTCTACTAACACCATAAAGCCTTTCTTCTCAGTTCTTCTCCAGATGCTGCATGAACTCGGGAAGTACTTGTAGGAGCGGAGTTAATTGCTGCTGCTGCTGCTGCTGTTGCTGTTGGATTACAGAGACAGACTGCTGCTGCTGCTGCCCCAGAAGCTGACTGTGTGTGGCAATCGGATCCACAGAGCTGGCAGCTCCTGCCTCTTCCAAGGTGGCAAAGTTATCTGTCATAATGCGCAGGTCAGGAAGCAAAAGCAGAGAGCTGATAATTGGAGAGTTTATTGCTGGGAAGAATATCAAAAGATAATAGCAGCAATCAACTAGTACCATAAGACTGTCTCTCTCAATGTCTTAATAGAGTCAGGAGCAGAGCGGAACTTCATTGACGCCAAGAGGGCCCGAGGGTTGTGTCTCCGACTTGAGAAACTCCACTCAAGCCTCCCAGTCACCGCAGTAGATGGGCAACCTGTGGGCTCAGCGTTTATCAAATTCTGTACCCAGCCTATTAGTCTCTATGCCAGAGCTCTAGATGCTGCGCTGATTCAGTTTTTCCTGATCCACAATCCTCAGGCCCCTCTCATTCTTGGGTTACCCTGGCTATATAAACCCCATGATTTCCTGGATTAGAAATGAAATTACGTCTTGGTCACCATTTTGCCTTCAGCATTGTCTGTCATATCCTGAGCAAAGATCCTGTGCACCCTGTGGCTCTGTAAATATCTTCCCCCTTCCTGATAACTAACCTAGTATGTATGCTGACCTTGCTGAAGTATTCAGCAAACAAGCGGCATTTAGTTTACCGAACATCGCCCTTCTGACTGTACCATTTGGATGGTGTCTGGATGGTGCCATGCCGCCCCATTTCTGGGTCACCCATTGTCCCCAGCTGAGACCAAGGCCATGAGGGACTGTGTTTCTGATGCACTCCTCAAGGGATTCATCAGAGCTTCCACCTATCCAGCTGCTGCAGGATTCTTTTTTGTCCCTAAATGGGATGGGATGCTGCACCCATGCATTGATTATCGGGGTCTTAACCAGGTGATGAGAAAGTTTCCTTACCTACTATCCCTAGTTTCTGCAGCTCTTCAGCAGTTACGAGAGGCTTAGTTCTGCACAAAGCTAGATGTTCGCATTGCTAATGACCTGGTGAGGATTCGTGAAGGGGATGAGTTGAAGACTGCTTTCCTGACAGACTCTGGTCATACCCTTTGGACTGTCCAATCAACCTCTGTCTTCCAGGCTATGATCAATGAGGTATTTCATGAGATACTAGGGAAATCTACCATTGCCTATATTTGTGACATTCTTATCCTTTCCCCCTCCTTCGATTCCCATATCAATCATGTAAGCCAGGTTCTCCAACACCTCCTCCAGCACCAACTATTTGTAAAGCCTGCAAAGTGTACAGTGCATCTCCTTCCTCGGATATATCCTATTCCCTACAGGTGTCACTATGGATGATTCTAAGGGTCATGCCATCTTGGAATGGCCACAGCCCCACACTGTTAAGAAGCTGTGTCATTTGTTGGGTTTTGCCAACTTCTATAGACAATTTATTTGCCACTTCAGCAGCACAGTAAGCTCCTCTCACCTCACTGCACAAGGGTAACCCTCATTCCCTAAGCTGGTATTCTAGAGCTGAACAGGCTTTCTGTTCCCTTAAGAGGACTCCCATCTTAAGACATCCTGTCCCGCAACTGTCTTTTGTCGTGGAGGTGGATGCCTCCAATGCTGGGGTAGGAACAGTTTTGTCACAGGGACAGAGGGAACCACCCTAGGTGCACCCTTCTTTTCTCGTAAACTCAGACCTGCAGAAAGAAACTGTGATGTAGGAGACAAGGAGTTACTAGCCATTAAGCTTGCACTGGAGGAGTGGCGCCATTGGCTGGAAGGTGCAAAATACCCCTTTGTTATATGCACGGATCAAAAGAATCTGGAGTACGTTCTGCCAAATGCCTTAACCCCTGTCAAACCCGATGGTCACTATTCTTTTCCTGTTTTTAATTTACTGTTTCATACCACCCTGGTATCAAGAACCTAAAGGCATGTCTTCTTGTGCCATTTGTGTGCAGAACAAAGTACCATGCACTCTAGCAGCAGCCAAACTTGTGCCTTTTCCTGTCCCAGATTGTCCTTGGAGCCACATCGCTGTCGACTTCATCATAAACTTGCCCAAATCACTTGAATATACCAACATTCTTGTTGTCATTGACCGTTTTTCCCAGGCCATAAAACTCATTCTGCTTAGCCAGCTACCCTCAACCTTCCAGAATGCAGAGCTCTTACTTGATCAAGTATTCAGGTATTTTTGGGTTGCCTGAGGAAATCGAGGTCCTCAGTTCACTTCTGTGGTTTGGAGAAATTAGGAGTCGTGGTTTCTCTAATGTCTGGTTGTCACCCACAGTCTAATGGGCAGTGTGAGCGAGTTAATCAGGAGATTGCTAAGTTCTTGCGTATTTTCTGCCAGGAGAACCAGAGTGGCTGGAACGTTTTTTACCCTGGGCTGAAATTGCGCAAAATTCGCCGATACATTCCACCACTAACCTTACTCCATTTCAGTGTATGCTAGGTTGCCAATTGCCCTTTACTCTGTGGCACCCAACACACTGCAAATATGTTGCATAGGCACAAGAACCAAGCTGTGTCGACATCGTAGTAAAACACCCCAGTTTTGTCCATGGGATTGTGGGTGTCCACCAGCGATATTCGCTTCCGTAATGGCAGTAAGAAGTTTCAACCACACTATACTGGCCTCTATCCCATCATTAAGAATTTGAACAAGGTAACGTATCGAGGTAACGTATCGCTCATCATTAAACAGTTTAATGAAGTAACATAACTACCCAAACACATCAATGCCTCTTTTCATGTGTCGCTACTCAAGCCCGGTGTTTCTCAATCCTGGTTCTGGTGCCCCACCGCTCTGCATGTTTTAGTGTTTTCCTGCTCCCAAAACACCTGATCTAACTACTTGGCTCATTAACAAGCCCGTTATTGAGTTAAAGTGTGTGTGTTTAAACAGGAGAAGCACTAAATTGTGGAGAACAGTGGGGCGCCAGGAGAAGGATTGAGAAACACTGCGATAAGTCCTTTATTCCTAGACCTTTGGATGCCACGCCACCTGCACCACAGGAGGCTTGTATCATTGATGGCTTGCTTGCATATACTTTCAAGGCCCTTCTTGATTCCCGTTGGTGAGCCAGTGGACTAGAGTATTAGGTGGAATGGGAGGATTTCAGTCCTGAAGAACATAGCTTGTCAGTTTCTAGACCCTGAACTACGTTTTCACCAAGACCACTCTGATAGACCTGCAACTCATCCCAGGAGTCCTCGCAAGCTTCATACCCATCCGCATAAAGGTTCCCCTCGGACGTCAACCTCGGTGGACTCCTTGGGGAGAGGTCGGGAGGGATCAGGGAAGGGGAAGGAGTAGGGCAATGTCACACTTCCCTCTGCTCAACTCCCAGACTCCAACAACCACAATATATCACGCCACACGTCATCGCTTTTCTCGCTTCCACGTTCTCAGTCTCCAGAATTCTAATTTCACTCTGATTCCCATTGCTTCATTACACCTTGGATATACAATCATGCTTGTGAGCACTCTTCTTCATGAAATTAAGTGTGTGTTCTAATTGTATTCCGTTTGCGATCTCTTTGCCGAACTCTGCTCCATATTACCAACTCCGTCACTCGTCAATTAACGAGGAGAAAATTCCTGACCTGCTCACCTAAGGTGTGACAGAAACAATAAGTAGGAAAAATAGAAGTTGGTAATATATCAGTTTATAAAGCTAAATGAATCCTCAACATCATCATTGTTAATGGGAGAAACGCCTAAGCATGATTAACCACAGTGTTAACAGAACGTTTGATCAGAGAAAGAATCATCTTCAATATAACCCAAAAGAAAACACCATAATAAAAAGATAACTATGCAAATATGCAATATAATGGTTAGAACCCAGTGGCCCCATAAACGACTGACCAAACAAAACACTCATCTGGGAGGTCGTGTGGTGATGGCTGAACGCATATCAAGAATAATGTCTGAGAGGTTATGGTAATTATCAGGAATGTAAAAACAGAACTAGGTTCAGGACAGATACTGTAGGAGCTGAAAAGGTGCAGTTACATACCCCAGTTCAGACCACAGACCCAGACCATCAAGTTCATTGAGTATAGTCCTGAAAGGGGACTCCTAAAGCATGTGTGCCTGAGATGCTCTGGATAGAGTCCCACAAATAAAATATATGAATAAAATACATGAGAAGTACACATAGTGTAAAGGAAGTATCTGAATTTGCAGGTGTATTGAAATGTATGGTCATACATGTCTACCAGCATTGGCAAAAATCCCAGTCTACAGGAAATTCTTGTTAGAATTCATGGAGGTATTTACACATTATTTCAGTCACAGGTGACTAAAGTTTTGTCCAGTGGGGATATGATACTTATTATAGGAGATTGGAACGCTAAAGTTTGCAGTCAAGTGATTATAGGAATGACACACAGGTTCGGACTTGGAATATGAAACAAAGTGGGCCATACACTAGTAGAATTCTGCCAAGACATCTCTCAGACATCTTCTTTTAGCAACTGAATAGTTGATTCTACACATGGCAGCACCCAAATCAGATAGACTGTATACTTTGCAGTGACCTATAAGTGACCAGAGCAAAAACAAGACTTGGAGCTGACTGTGGGGCAGATCATTGAGCTGTTGGCATATCAAAACGTTTAGGATCAAGTAAGTAAAAGAAAGAAATGAAAGGAATTAAAGCCGTGAGATGTAAAATAGTATTCTTTGTGAATACACAGTGGAGTTTAACAAAAAGGTGTCATTCAAATATTCTCATGTTTTTTTTTATTCAATATTCTTTGTTGATTTCAATTGCTATACTCCATACTTACACTTGCACTCTATCAAGCTGAGGGCAGAAGTAATATAGCAAAATTTCTCTTTCTCTACTCTTTCAAATTTACTCTTAAGACATCGGATGGTATAATTGTAGTTACTATGTGTAACTACATGCGTTATCAAGCACTAGCAGGCCTCTGTAATAAAAAGTCTGAAGCAATAAGCTCCAGTAGCTAAATGGATCTTGTTAAATTGCAATTTGACTTCACACTGCTTGAGGGTATCTCACATGTGCCATGGAGCTTTCTTACTCAATACAATTGTATCAATTCAGCTTTCTTGTTTTCATTTGATCTCAATTTAAATCTCCTGCCTCAAGGTTCCCTTGGCAGAGAGCGCCTCAAAGCACCATCATATCAAAACGAATAACAATTGGTTGCCTGACCTGGCTATCACAAGGTTAATTATGTTTTCAGTCTCACTGTTTCAATTTTGTAGTGTCTTTGTCACCTTTTGTCATTCTTAGGATGAGTGATAAGTGCAGCCCTGAATATTTCCAGTTGGACAAGCAGAGAATAATAGCTTGCTTGCAGTGATTCAGTATTTGTCATGTCAGTGAGTTCAATGTAATTTGATTTTATTCTTTTGACAAGCTCTTTCTGCGGCACATTTGATTCCGTGATCAAAGTACTATGACAGGTATGAGCTGTAACTGATTGGGTTTTCTGCTCTAAGCAATTGTGTTTTGCTCACATGTGCTATTCAGGCCTTATTGTCTGTGAGTAATTAAGGCCTAGCAAGGCACGCTGCCTTTAATTGTCCCTTCAAACATAGAACAATGTAATTAAGGTGGAGGGTGAAGTTGACAAACGAATAACAAATGATCTGTGCTAAAGTGGATTTGCTCTATGTCTTCTAATAAGATGTCACACTTGTTCTCCACTTGCTCTTTTTGGCTGTGCTTAAGTGTATATTCATTTCACCCCTTGCATCCTCTTGAGGTATTCATACCTCACTTTCCTCCTTTTTTCATCTTGCCCTGCAGCTAATGCAGGTACGCTCGCACATTCACCTTCACTTGCTCTCCTCGGTCACTTCCCAGAAGAGTGCACCATAGCCATGTGCATGCATTGGTGCATGGCCTCGTCCAGCCTTATTATAAGTCGAAAGAGGCGATATTTCACACCCCCACACAGAAATATAACTAGATAGACAAGTGAGCCAAGCTAATCCCTGGGATGAAATTAGCAAGCAGGGTCTGGGGCCTGCTGGAAATGATGAACGAGGCTGACCGAGCTTCGCAGGCAAATCGTCCGCTGGGATAATTACGTCAAGCTCCCAGGCTGGAATGTGTCGGCGCCACTTTTTGATGGCTCTATTTCAATGGGGGCTCGTCTATGAAATACATAGTAAAAGCTATTAAAATTGAAATTGTTTTAGGGTTGTGTTCACAGAGGGAGCTATTGACCCTATCAGGTAGTGTTTAATAAGGTGGGCTAGAGATCCTTCCGGGAGACAAGGGGGCATACCTGCTTCACTCACACTCGGTCTCACTCTCTCTCTCTCTCTCTCTCTCTCTCTCTCACTCACTCACTCACTCACTCACTCACTCACACACACACTTTGTATTGTAATTCATTATGATTGAATACTTTAAAAATAATTGCCCAGCCAACAATAACCAGAATTCATTTCTGGCATGACACACAGTATATTTGATTATAATGTAAAAAATGCTAGACTAAAAGTAACTTGCATTTTAAATCGCATACACTGTAGTTTTATCCAGAGTCTTTATTCCTAGTGTGTGCACATGGGCTGCATTGCATCAGAGGGTACAGATTACTAAACTGTAGTCTGCATAACAACTCTTAGTAATAGTAGTATACAACAATAAGATATTCATTTATTATTATGTGGTACATCTGATATATTATACAGACTTGATACTATCTGTTTGAAATATATAATTTCATTGTATAAATGATTTGTAATTAAAACAATAAGCTGTATAAAACTTACTTGAGCAGACCAAGAACCTAAAGTGTTCCAGTTTCCTTGACTATAATATATTTACATGTGCATAGGCTACTCTACATAATATCTTATAGATTTAAAGCTTACACATGCATTACATGGTCTGACATAGCTATGATTCCAAAAGTGGGATCTGTGGTCCAACATGACTGTGATGTATAGGCAGGTGTGCTGGAATGTTATGATTATGTTATGATAATGTGAAAATGTTCACTAGTTCACTGTTCACATGATAGTTCACTATCAGCTGCTGTAGTTATGATGGTTATATATGATACTGAAACAGTTCAGTCAAATTAGTTAAGAATTGAATGGATTTAACAATTTGACATTCAGTCACATGAAGGTATTTCTTATAGTAAGAATTTAGAAAATGTCGTTCATTTCTAAAATTAAATTCCATTAATGAAATAATAATTTAATAACTGCATCCAGATGCATTTTAATCATACCTAGGAAACGTGCTATTAAAAGAATATACAATTATTTGACAGAATGTGGGTTTTGTGGGTGGAAAGCTATGGAATAAAAAGCTCTGATGGACTTAGCATGCCTGTACAATGGTTAGTTGGAAAAATATTGGAAGCCATATTAATCTGATGCCACCCAACAGTCAAAATGCAGTTTTCACAGGTCTTAGGTGCTGGTAATTTTTGGTAATATGGATAATTGGATTTTATTTCTTGTTTAGTATAGCTAATGATTTATAGCTTTCGATTTATTTAGTTATATAGATAGCAATTTATGATATAAAAGAAATACAAGTACATGAAATAAATAAATATATCCTCTGGGTCAGAACATGAGGACAGAAAACACAGCACATTTTCCTCCTCTAGGGGAAAAAAATCAACTTTATAGTCCTGCAAACAAGCGATGAGGTCACAAACTGATTTATTATCCCGTACCAAGTTTGCTTACTCTTCTTAGTTTTCAGACACAAGAGCAAAAACAACAGATTTAAAAACACAGAGCTGTGTGCTACAATAGCGTTATCAGAAAAGCAGCAAAAAAATACTGAGGTGAACCTACGTTCAAAACAGCATACAAGAATATGAAGCAGAGCATAAAAATACTATGCATATATACTATCTAAAACAGCTATAGTACGGTACGACAAAAACGTTGAACTTTGTCATACTGTTAAGGATAGGACCTGGGACTGTGTTGGCTTAGCGGTTAAGGTATTGTGATACGGAAGGTCCAAGGTTCAAATCTCTTTTCTGCCAAGATGCCAGTGTTAAATCCTTGAGCAACACTCAGAGTTGCTTGAGTTATAAGATTGTATCAGTTGTAAGTTGCGCTGGATACGAGCATCTGCTAAATGACTATCTATAAATGCAATTCCTACATCCTAACGTTGGAATTGAGTATGATTTAAAAGTCCTTACTAAATCCTTACGCCCTAAGTCATGTAAACCACTAACAAAAATGAGAGGAAAAAGTTGACTCGGCCACTTTTTCAAAATGGCCAGCAGGGGGAAGCCTATACCATGAAATGGCAACAAAAACGTTTTATACAGTCCGCCACTGTGTCTTAAATCGGAGCAATAGCTCAGCAGGAGAAATTATTGTAATACTGTATTGTACTGTTTTAGAAAGGTTACCGACTTTCCTTCGTCCTTGGAAAATAAATTAGGTAAACACAAAAATGTGCAGGGTTCCAGTTTTACTAGCAAAAATCAAACATATTGCCCTTCAGCAATTGCTAGAATAACTTTTTACAAATTACACACTGCTTCTTCTCTTACAGTGTTAGATTAATAAAGAATTAGATGACTAAAAAAGAACATTAGCGATACTGGTAAGCTTGTGTAGAATGCTAAACCTTTTGTCCTTCCTTTTTTCGAATTTATTTCCTTATTTATTACTTTATTTTATGGCTCAACATTTTTCATGGTTGTTTTAACTGACACTGAAAGTATTTCAGCTTAAACCAAGTTTCAGTGTATGCAGAGCAATTAAGCATCCATCTGCTTTTCCACCAAAGGCAAATAAATATTTCTCTCTTCTGCCAATGTACTAGGATGTTTGTTCTTCAGAGATGTACCATGTGGAATTGAAGATCTGTAAGTGGTTTCATTTGTTCACCTGTGCTTTACATCGATGCACCAGCTGCCCTTGGAAAGAAAGTGAAAAAGTTTGACTGAATGCAGATATTGTTGATTTTTTTGGAAAACATGTAGTTCTCCAAAGGTATGTCAGATGTGTTCTGTATTCCGAAAACCTTTAACGAAAATATGTTAAGGTAAAGTAACAGATGACAAAAAGTAGGATGTGACTGAAGGGCACACTGGGTATGCGATAGCACAGAAAATGTCTTTGGATTTCTGCAGATTGTAGATAATGAATTTTGTTTTTAAGATATATTGCCAGTGGAATGCCAACATGTTATGAATGGAATAAATATAACCAACATTTTGTTAATAATAAAATAAAGAAATACACAGAATGTATGTGACTACAATTAAGCAAAAGGTCATGCTTCGTAAACACATCTGTTTATGAGCCAGATTAAGTCAGTAATCTTTGAGCTCCTTCAACACTTAGCAGTTACGCAAATTCAATTTACATCCCACTTCCACGCCCTCATAGGTATCTTTTGTCCTTTAATCAAATTCTGTTTACAGTTGAGGCTATTATTCCCAATTTAGCCACTTAAAGGCAAATGAAAGTGGCCCACCAGGAGCCTCTTGGCATGAGAGGGAGAGGGGGGGACCTGAAAACACAGAGCTTGCAAATCTGTAACCTTTAAGAGAGTGGTTTAAATTTTTCTGAACTCAGTTTATCTGTTCCATGATTTAATTTCCCAGCTTTTAAACATGATGAATTACCACACTTTTCTACCCATAATGATTTTAACAGATCTCAATAAACAGCATTAATCGAGCAGTGTTCACAGCTTAAGCCTGCAAGCTGGAGTCCTTTGACTTATTAGTGCAGGGGACTCGAGCCCCATCCAGGTGGATAATCTCACTGCTTTACAGCCTTAATTATACCATAATCAGTTTAGCAGTTGGCCCCTTCAATAGAAGCCAGGAGCGATCTCTCTCCTCTCCTCCCTTTCTCACTGGTCTCTCACCCTCCCATCCTGCAGGCTCCCTTGCTCACAGCCCATATTCTCCATGTCACAGTCGAAGCATATGAAGGGCAGACTAACTTTGTAGGACAAGACAAAGCTTAAACATATGGCTGAAATCCCCAAAGGTACAGTCTTCAGGAAGGGTTCATGTGCAAGCTACTCTCCACTGATACACTTTCCCAGCCTCTAAATTCTCAATTACCATTTGCATTTACTTTTCCTTCCACCCAGCAAATTGGAACCAGACTCATTTTTAAAAACTGTCTTAAGTGCTCTGTTATGGGCATTTTGTACACTCCAGAGTTTTCAGCTGCTAAAAGTTGTCCAAAAGACTGTGACATAAGCTGTTTATTGACTCTGCTGGCTCTGTAAATGAGGCACTGCTTAAACGAGGCAGTAATTTATTTGGGTGTTTAGATGTTTATTTCCTGTTTATTTCCCTAAATGATCAGTAAACGGTTTCAGCTCTGGAATAAATATCTCCTATTTAACTTCATTATTATAAATCAAATAAGCACTTCATGTGGCGTTAATGAAGACAAAGTGAAATTATGGATGCTTTTCTCAATGCATTGTAGACCAATTAGGTGCCCCATTTAATGCTAATTAGCCACGAAACTTCAATTTATGTCCTATTATTTGCACTTTTTTTAATTTCTTGCCACTCAAATGTTACTTTCTGCAAAACATTTAATCAATAGACATCTGTTTTGACAGTGGAAAAGTTTTCACAATTGAAAAGATATATACATTTACATTTACAGCATTTAGCAGACGCCCTTATCCAGAGCGACTTACAATTGGTACAGTCTTACAATCCAAGCAATTGTGGGTTAAGGGCCCTGCTCAAGGACCCAACAGTAGCAGCTTGGCAGAGGTGGGATTTGAACCCTGGACCTTCTGGTCCAAAGTCCAGTACCTTAACTGCTAGGCTACCACAATCCCATATATAGGCTTAATGTTGCAAATTTGGTTAAGAGTGACTAGCAAAATGTACAGGATCTCCAAAATGGGGTTAATAATTGTGAAATAGAAGTGTACTTGTATTTTTCTGAAGTTCAAAATTCTACAGTCTAATCTTTCAGCAGACTTACATAGCGTACTACAACTTGTTCATCAAACTTGCTTTTGTATTATGGTTTCAAGACATTTTCAAAGTCAAGAAGAAAGAAGAACTTTTATTCTGTACTTACACATGTAAGTTGCTTGCATGACTACATTCAGGAATCTAGTTGAAGTGGTCTGGTTTAATATATCATTTATTGGCACAGATGTCAGAAACCTGGTCCAAATTCACCACTTGACACTGTTTCATTTTAAATATCATTTGGTTTCAAAAAGCAAACATTTAAAAAAATGAATGTGTGCATGTGAAAGAGGCTAAGGTAGCAGCAGTATTGGATTATGTGGCAGCGGATACTGTATATGGTTGAGAGCAGCAATACTAAATTTGCTCTTTTTAAAAATGGTTTAACAATAGAGCTACAAAGCAAATGTTGATAGCAAATAATAGAAAATAGTATTGATGGCAACAGTTGTGTCTTGGTTGATGAGTACATGCTGGGTAAGGGGGAATAAATATTTTTAAAAAACTATAACATAAGCATATTCTTGTCATGTACATGTACGACTGGAACAGTATTTCGTTATTTAGTTACTATATTCCAATTCTATGATGCCCAGAAGCAAACTTTATACATTGGAATAAATGGTAAACTATTTACCATTTTTAATAATATAAATAGTTTGGATGAAAAAGATAGAAGAAACATGGAAATGTGGAAGTGTTTGCAAATGGATTGGGAGTGATGTTATTTTATTCTTCCTGAGCGCTCTCTCTCTTTCCACCCTCCTCCATCATTCCCTGGCAGGAGGAGCAAGTTCTCTGTGCTGGTCAGTCATGATTGATAGACTAAAGCTACTGTGTTTTGGGTGGCTGGTGGTGTAGGAGGTGTCAAGGGAGCTAGTGTGTTAGGCAGAGCAGGTGTGTGTGTGTGTGTGTGGGTGTGGAGGGGGTATGTTCTTAGAAGTAAAAGACCCTTTATTGGGATTCTTGCACTGAGGAGGCCACTGAATAGCCGTAGATCTCACAGTCTTAGCACTGAACAAAGGCAGGAATTTATTAACCTAAACTAAAGCCTGTATTCTCTAAAATTGTATTTTATAACTTTTAATTGTGATGATTTAGGTAATTGACAAAAAAATAATTATTATTGGCAGCTGGGAAAAAGTTGTTTAGACAAGTTAGAATTATGTAATATTCATGAACAGTATATATTTAATTCATTTCTATAGATCTAAAGATCTAGAGTCATTAAAATAGTACTTTTCTGCACAGTTAACTCTTTCACACTTTAGTTCATACTGAAAAACAAGGAAAACATGCTTTCTTCAAACACACTTCTAATCTAAGTGCAGCTGTTGAATTCAGCACAAAACAAGAGAAATACACAAAATAAAGCCCTAATTCAAATGTAAAGTTGTTACAGATATGAGAATACTCTTACCGTTCTGTTCATAAGCCAATTATTGTGTTTATTCCAAAGCGTGGAATTCTAGCATAATGGAAGGAAACTTGTGATTGTTCTCCATAGAATGGAAAGAAAGTTCAACAATTTATAATTGATCAATTTATCATAGTACATAAATAGTGTGGTCCAAGAAAACTTGGTAAGATGTGCGAATGAAGAAAGAAAGTAATGTGATTTTAGTGCTTTCTGTATTTCTTCCCTCCTTGTTTTTGTTTGTGCTGATGTAGTAGGTACACATTGGGTTAAAAAATGTTGGAGAATTCGTTTAATTAAATCTTTCTGATTTTTAAAAGGTGGATAAACCCTTCTCCAATACCTTCGACAGACAGTCTGGTAGGTTTCTAAAAATGCTGTTTTTACTGTGTTTGTAAGTACTTTGTCAACCCCTGTTTAGCCGACATGTGGAGTATAATATGGAGTATGGAGTGCTGAGCTGGAAAGCTTGTGCATCTTGTGCATTCACCATGACGATGAGCGGTGGCTTCAGTAATGATGTTGTGAAGATGTGTTTAGCTGTGCTCCCTGGAGAGAGCAGCCAAATTCAATCATAGTATTCAAGATGATGTGCTCTCCAGAGAGAGTGAAACAGAGTAGCAGGTGTAAATGTTTTCCACTCCACAATTTTCCCATGTAGCTATAGGTAATGGATCAATTTCTTATTGTACTGATAACATATTTCAGAGCTCATCATCTAGATATACTATAATTACACTAACAGGGAAACTTTGGATACTGTTGGGGTGAGGGGGGAGGTGTGTGTTTATGTTTCGGTGTTGGTTCACCAACTGAAGTGGGAGACTGTGCTTCCCTGCTCTGAAGTCTGATCTTCACAACACGTTTGTGGAAGTGTATCATGGCCTGAACAGCTTGCTCATCATTCTGGAAAATGTTACAAAACATCTCTAAAGACAAAAGGAGGAAATTGACCATTGGTCGCTCAACAAAGATCACTCCAAGAGCTTGGTGTGTAATAGTCTGTAAGGTCATGAGGGAACCAGCTAAGCAAATAAATACCTCTCGCTTCTCGCATCTTTAAAAGTAACCAGAGGGTAATTTTAAAGTTCATGAGTCCACCATCAGAAGAACACTGAACAACAATGGTGTGCACGGCAGGATTGCAATTAGCAAGTCACTACACTCCAATAAGAACACTACTGCCTGTCTGCAATTTGCTAAACATCACACGAACAAGCCAGAAGAGTACTGAAAGAAGCATAAGAACCTTATCCCATCTGTGCAACATGGTGGTGGTAGCATTATGGTTTGGGTCTGTTTGGCTGCATCTGAGCCAAGAAGGCTTTCTGTCATTTATGGAACAATGGATTCTACATTATACCACCAAATTCAACAGAGAAATGTCAGAACATCTGTCTGTGAATTGAATTAAATTATACCAGCAAATTCAAAAGAAAAACATCAGGATATTTGTCTGTGAATTGAATCTCATGAAAACGTGGCTCATGCAGTGAGACGACATCCCTAAGCACACAAGGAACTCTACCAAAGAATGGGTAAAGAAGAATAAAGTTAATATTTTGGAATGTTTTAGCCTTAAGTCAATATAAATGTTCTGAAAGGATCTGAAGTGATTAGTTCATGTGAGGAAACCCACCAACATCCCAGAGTTGAAGTGTTCTGTATGTGGAGGAATGGACTAGAATTCCTTCCATTACTCCCCTGAAGGACCGATTAAAAGTTACTGGAAATGATGAGTTATTTCTGCACAAGCACGGCACACCAGATACTGACAGCAAAGGTTCACATTTACATGTATATTTAATCATTTACAGCATTTAGCAGACACCCTTATCCAGAGCGACTTACAATTGATACAGTCTTACAATCCAAGCAATTGTGGGTTAAGGGTCTTGCTCAAGGACCCAACAGTGGCAGCTTGGCAGATTTGGGATTTGAACCCTGGACCTTCTGGTCCATAGTCCAGTACGCTGGAGCTTAAACCATGGAGCCTTAACCGCTGTGCCACAGTTCCTGATATGTATTATTGGATTGAGTTCCTCAATAAATAAATGGCCAAATATAATATATTTGTCTCATTTAATTATTTAACCCTTTCATGGATGAATTATGATAACCTACTTCAGGATGTTTTCCCAAGTTTTTTTATTACTGTTTGGTCATGGAAAAAAAAAAAAAAAAAAAAAAAAAAAAAAAAAAAAAAAAAAAATTAAACATGCCCCATTCAAAGAGTTGGTGATATGTCCATTAGGGTGGACAGCATGCGTTTGAAGCTCAACTAATGAAATATGTCTTTAAGAAAACAGTCAATAAAATAAACTTTTGTGAGTATATAGCATATAGCAAGGTACAATAGCGTCCACTCTAGTGGCTGATGTGCAATTGTGACAGGAAAACTCATGCATATGGAAGAAAACAGCTATTGAATTTCGGTCTACTGTAGTAACCACTATGCGTGAAAGGGTTAAGTTCTCATGTTCTACTTTTAGGACATGTGTGAAAATCAGATGATGATTTAGGTCATATTTATACAGAAATATCGGCATTTCTAAAGGGTTCAACAAGCTTTCATGCACCGCTATAGATCATTAGTTATGAAGAATGTCTACATCGTTTTAGCCATATTGTTTATTTCTCATATCTATTCTAATACTGAAAGTATTTCAAGTTTGAGTTTATTATTTAGTTGTTACATGCCTAATTGACTGGTGACCTGAATTGATTGGTGTTTGATCACTTATGCTTGAACTTTTGGGGATTTCATTTACTATCCTAATTAAATAATATCAACATAAATGTAATATCAATTCTAATAAAATCCCAAATGTGTTCTTAAGTTGATCTAAACTGTTTTGAGCCTTTAAACACAGTGTAACTGGGTTGCGGTCCTGCAGGTGGAAAGTCATACAGAGCTCATTGTTCTTAACAATAAATAAATAAAAGTAAATATGAATTGAAAGATTTTAAAAGAGCGTATATACTTCTTTACAATTAAAGTCTGAGAATCCTGATATAAAAAATGTGGCAATAAAAGGTGTATCAAATGCTACTAAAAGGAAAAAACCTAAATGTTCCATCCTCTTAAGAAAGCAGAAGGAGAGATAAAGGGTGTGGGGAGGGAGACATGCGAAAAAGCAGAGAGGAAATGTCCTACAAAGGGGTGCAATGAGGAGAACTTTACTGAGTTTTGTGCAGAGTGCAGAATTTGCAGAGACAAGTGTGTTGGTGGCTGGACTCTGGGGGCTCCATTTTTGGTCCGGAGGGGACGGGTGTCAGCCAGGTGTGCATGTCAGTGAGTAATGGCACTATCAGTTTGCCGTCACCATTCATCATGTGGCCTCGGAAATCACGAGTGCAAGAAACATATCATTATACAAGGTTATCACTGGCCCGTTCCTGCCCCTGATCAAGCTGCGCATCTACTGGGTAAATCACTGTGCTTCTCTCTCTCTCTCTCGCTCTCTCGCTCTCTCTCTCTCTCTCGCTCTCTCTCTCTCTCACTCACTTCACTATTAGTAGTCCTTGTAGTAGTATTTAAAAACTTTATTTAACAAAATTACCATATATCAATGATGTGCAGTATTTTTTAACATTATCAATGCATGACATACCATATATTAATTCATTTTTTTTGTTTATTCATTTTCATACCAGCTTAATCTAATCAACACCAATCCATCGCAGGGCTCACACACACACACACACACACACACACACATGGACACAAACGCAGGGACACACACGCGGGGACACACTGAGACTTTAACATATGGAAGGAAACCAGAGAATCTGAAGAAACCCACATGGACATGGGGAGAACATGCAAACTCCACTTGTGCCACTGTGTCACCACAGTATATGACGTTATGGAAATGGTTATACCATAATAAAAATCAGAAAATGACATGCATACTTAAAATAGACATACTTAAAATGTGTATATCATTCAGATCAATTTGTATTCTTTCACTCAAAATGGTGAAACTATGCCACTTTACCTTTACATGAGACTTATCTGAGGCCTTTCCATATGTAGCTGGCTGACTTTTATAACAAACCACGAGAAGTCATTATTTAAAGGGGGTATTATAATTAGCAAAACAATAAAAGTTTATTAATGAACATTAAAATGCAAAATAGTGAAATGAGACCCTATCACTCAGAGGTGACTCCCTTTTTGAGTTTTAATTAGATATTGCAGTTAATGGCATGAGGAGGTAGTTTGGAGAAATTTAATTGCTATGGTTTAATGGGCCAACATCTTTTTACAGTTGGAGACTACAAATGGTATTTTATATAATAATGTAATTTTTATGTGAGTGACAGCTATAAAAGGTGAAAAAGTACAGATCCTCCATGTTCTGGAAACAGTGTTGTTCTTTCAAATACACAAAAGTTTTATCTAGTGACATGGACATATGCAGCAGACTGTTTAAAGGTTTTTTTGTCATTTATAATTAGTGCAGTCACTTACTGAAATAGTCAACATATCATTTGAGTGGACAAAAAGCCACTGATGCATTTCTGAGAGCTTGGTTAAATATACTCTACATTTCTATTTTGCTATAAATGAAATAATGTGCAGTTTTATTTTTATAAACATCAGTTAATTGTTAGTGTTTTTTACCAAAAGCAATTAAATGTCTGAAAGTGAAAACGCACATCAGCTTGACAGGAATGATACCTAACTGATAGCAAAGGATTTTTATATATAGTATAATACTTAAAAAATACACATTTTACCTTTTTGAACCATTGCACTCTAGTCACTGAAACATTTTCACTTTAAAATGATCCCACACCACCTCCAACCACCACACACACCCCAAAAAGGCAATTATTAGCTCAAGTTAAACTGAACATAAATGCCATGACTAATTAATAGGCTAATCTAATGTAAATTACAATGCATACTGTTTACTTTCATACCAGTGGCTAAGAACACAATGCTCTGCTGGTGTGGTGCTAAACGTATGTGTATGTGTTAATCACGGTTTTATTGTTTTGACATTACTCAACCATACATGACCTTTTGAATTACATTATTTAAAAGCCTAATCTGCAGAACAGTAGTTATAGGCTGTGTCCAAAATGGTCCCTTAAGCACTACATTCTGCATATCATATATAGAATGATTACTCTACAGGGATAGTCTGTTATTGTGGTTTGTTGGTTTTTATTTAATTATTAGTAATACATTCATTCTGTTGCATCCACTTGTACATCTATGTAGCTTTTAAAAATATATATTTTTAGACTTCAGTGTCAAATACAAGCAAGCAATATTGCAATTGATTGTAATTACGTGATAAAACTGCTGTGATTAATGTTATAATGACTTTTGACTGTACCAGGTAAACTTACATGTATGTGTATAGAAAACCCTAATTTATTAAGAAGTGCCAAATATCTGCTTGTTTCGGAATACTGAAAGTAATTATCCTTCAAAATCCTTATACATCAATGACCCATTGTACAATATAGTGTATACAATATGTTAAGTGAGCTGAAAACATTGAAAAACATGAAATGTATTTTAAATATGCAGTTTATGTAATATTACATTTATAAGGATTGTGAAGATTGTCCCACATTATATAAACAGGTGATTGAAAGGTACAGGTTACCGTTGGAGAGCTACAATCTGGATTTCAGAATCTTGCGTTATTTAAGTAAGCTAGAGAAAGTACACTGTGTCATGCTTTCCCTAGACCTTACCTATACGAATTGCATCTCTCTCTCTCTAATCTCTCTCTCTCATGGCTACTTCTTCGATATGCTTGCTCTGTCCTCAGCTCAGTCCAATAATGCAGGAAAAGAACTCAGCAGAACAACACAAAGAAAGGGAACAGGCACAGTAGCGGAATGTTTAATCTATTTTTGCCTGTTCAGCTAGCCTCCGCGTATATCTGCCACGACGTATACTTCATGTGACACTGAACGTGCAACACATGCTGTCTGACTTTCAGCTGCCCTTGTTTAGAGAGTTTAGAGAGAGCAACTGTCAGTTCAGTGTGTGTGTGGTAGAGGAGCAAGCTTTAACTCAGACTAATGGGGAAAAAGGAAACTGTAGAGCATATTTTAATTCCTCTCTATAATTTCCACTGAATGTAGCACATGAAATAGATAATATCACTATAAACCAACTGTTGCTTTTTGATTAGATCTAATTAACTTTCTGTTTTAAAATATGTACCGCTGCACCCTCCCTTACCCAAAACATCATCAGTATATCATACTGGCACATCTGTTTGTATTACATGTGAAATGCATTGTTCCATTCCAAGTAAAGTGAAAGTGAAGGTCCCTGAAGATGGGATGCCAGTCCATCACGGTCATAGTAAAGTTTACCATTCTCACCCCAAACCCAGAAGCATATTATTGCACGCTGGGTGATTGCCACTTGCCTAATAGAAAGTATATTTCCGACCAAGTGGCCTTGAATGCAGTTTAACAACTTGTCAGAATGAACAGAGGAGAATGAAGAAAGCCTTTCATGCTGCAAGAACGAAAGTTTTTTCCTTATAGCCAGCAGGGAAAACAAAACTGATTCTTCTGTGGTCATATTTTGACAACTGCAGACTAGAAAACTCAGATAAGCATGGAGAGTGAGAAAAGCAGAGAGACAGAGACAGAAAAATTGAGTAAGATGTCATTTTAATGTGCACAAAGAGAGACACTGGCAGACAGGGGAGATCTGGCCTCAAGCCATTTAGCGTGCAGCATGAGTTACCCATGTCAGTGTCCTTGAAGGTTTCAGGTAAAGATGAGGTGCAGTAAATTGGAGCCACACAAGCATTTTAATGAATGGCTTTTCACTGTGCCACACGAACGACTGCCACACGACGACATGAACAACATTCAAAAAGGGCAGCCGTGGAAACACTTTCTAATATTTCTTTACGGTTTGGAGGCTTGTAGACAGAAACCACACAGCACATGAATTAGTGTCAATTATACGTGTTTTAATTCTGCATTTTTCAGTTTACAGTTACATGTAGCAGGGCAGATATTGTAATAATAGAAACATAGTAAACTAGAGCCAATAAAAAAACAACTGAGTCTGTGTAACGTCAAGTCTGAGTTAAGACCAAGACTTTTAGTAGTTGAATCCGAGTCTAGACTTGACTGAGACAAAGACGAGGCCAAGACCAGATTAAGATTATATTCATCATACAAGAATAAAAAGAAGAAAATGGAAAAAATTGTAATTCACTTTCTTTTCATTCATCATACATGATATATATTACTAAATACGTTATTATATTTTATCATATACTTGGTAAAATGTAACTAAGTAATATATAGCCTAAAATTTCTATTGATTATTATGATATTATAGTCAAACTAAGGCAGTGTAACTTTTGCAGACAAATGATGGTGATGAAACTAAATCTGAAGCCACCACAAAGTCCAGTGAATATAGCCAACAACATCCATTCTGTCCATTTTTTATTAACTAATTAACTATATATTGAAAATAAAATATTACTACTACTAATAATAATAATAACAACAACATTTCAATCTGCCCTCAAACCTGTACTAAACTATACTAATTGAGTAAGTGAACGAAAATACACACTTGCAGTCTTAACGTTGATTGGATACTGAATGAGAAGAGCAGTAACTTGTTTTTCCCTGTTAGCCAATCTGTGTGCAGATTTTATTTAGACATGTAGAGAAAGGACTGATTTATTCTGTTTGAGTTGATTGTTGATATTCAATAATGACAGAAAAAAGGTTCATTATATAATTAGTGTTGCCTCAGACAGACGTATTGGACTCGGCTGTTCTTGACAACAATTTCCGAGTCCACCTTACCCCGAGACAGAGACATGACCAAGTCCAACTGAGGTTGAGTCACAAGACTGAGACTGGACATAAATACTACAACACTAGTGAAAGGATAAATCCTTTTTATGAAGTGTGCAATGCCATCCCATTCAGAAAACTTACGCTCATATTAAATATGAAAGACATTTTAAGCTACATTTTAAGTAAAATACTACTACTACTACTACTACTACTACTAATTTTGTATTATTATTATTAGTTGTAGTATTTTACTTAAAATATAGGTTAAAATATCTTCATATTTAGTATCTGTCAACTAAATGCAGACAACTTTATACAGAGGGACCTATCACTGATACAGTCTTACTGGTGTACCCCTGGTCTGTACCCAACTACACACAGACAGATACACCCTGAAGGTAATGCCACCAGGATACTGAATGCAACTTCAAAATGCAAGTGAATCCTCACCTCGCCAGAGGCCGGACACGAACCAGGGCGTCTTAGTGATGAATGAACACTCTACTGCTGCTCAACTGTGATTGTGCCTCTGGCAAAGTGAGCTTTCCATTACGTTTTATAGTTGCATTCATTTTCTGGTGCCATTAAGTTCTCGGTGTGCAGGTTTTCTGCATCAAAAGTATAACTGAATGGTTTCCTGCAACAAACGTTTGGGTTGTGCTTCATGTGTGTTCTGGATATATGTTTCCCAGATGTTTTTGCCTCAGGCTGTTGAGTGTCAGAGTTTGTCAGGGCAGAGGCTGAGGCTTACTGCAAACCAAGGATACCCCACATTACACTTACAAGGTATAATCCCAGCAATTTTCCATTAAGCGCCTCACAGAAGGATATCTTGCCCAGGAATAGCAAGTTAACTTGATGAGACTTGATCTCTGGACCTTCTGGTCAGTGGTCCAATATCTTAACTGCAGTAGCAGCATAGTCCCACAGTCCACAGTGCCACAGTCTTCTAGTAAAGAAAACAAGAAATAACAAAGGAAAATACTGTTTTAATTGTAAACTATTGCTTAGATGTATGTTACTGCAAAATCATATTTGGTCATCAGTTTTAGTGTATTCTTGTGGTTTATTGCAGAGTAAGCAGCAAGTGTAAGGGTTGACCTACCTGATATATTTCAGCTGACCTAATCAACCATTTATTTAGTACATCTTTACTGACCTCTGTTTGTGAGACAAGTAGTCAGCTCTATTTAAAGGCCCCAATGAATTGTGTTTCATTAAACCTTCTTCCTTCTCCAGTTGCCTCAGTGTGCTCTAAATAGGCATGGCATCAAGGTTGAAAATGTCGATAGAGGCAAGTGTTTCCATGTTCACTTAAGAGCAACACAGTACATACTGTACAGAATATCATGTTTGTCTTAGTGTTTTGACACTGTCCTGGAAAAGTCACAAAAATATTTCCTTTCAGTAGTGTGAAAAGTCTGTAAAATCTGAAAAAATACTCACAACAAAAACAAAACCAAATCCTTAAACACAACATGCAACAGCAAATCACCAAAGTATTGGCATTCTGGTAATTACAACCCCAATTAGAAAAAGTTGGGAACAATATGGAAATACATATAAAAAACCCACAGTGTGTCTTACACATTTGCTTTGCCTTTTATTTCATTGCAGACCAGTATGGAACCTGAGATATTTCATGTTTTTTTCTGGTCAACTTCATTTCATTTGTTACTAAACATTCATTCCTGCATTTCGGGCCTGCAACACATTCCAAAACAAGTTGGGACGGTAAAGCATTTACCATTTTGTCATGTTGCCTTTTCTTTTTCAACCACACTTAAATATGTTTTGGCGCAGTGGAAGGAGGTTTTGGCTTAAAATCTCACGATACATGGCCCAGTAATTCTTCCCATTCAACACGGATCAGTCGTCCTGTCCCCTCTGCAGAAAAACATCCCCAAAGCATGATGTTCCACCCCCATGCTTCACATAGGTATGGTGTTCTTGGGAAAACTCAGCATTCTTCTTTTCTCCAGTTTAGTTTTTACCAAAAAGTTTAATTTTGGTTTCATCTGACCACATGATATTCTCCCAATCCTCTTCTGGATCATCCATATGCTCTCTGGCAAACTTCAGACAGGCCTGGACATGTACTGGCTTATGCAGGGGGACACGCCTGGCACTGCAGGATCTGAGTCCCTCTCGGCGTAGTGTGTTACTGATGGTAGTCTTTGTTACTTTGGTCCCAGCTCCCTGCAGGTCGTTCATCAGGTCCCTCCGTGTAGTTCTGGGATTTTTGCTCACTTTTGGGTAGTGTACCTCCTGGTGAGAGACTGTAGACTGCTAGACATGCCTCTATGACACATTTGCCCACAGCTGGGCCTGTAGATCCTTCACACCCATAGTTTGCTGAAGCTGGCATCCAAAGCTGGTCCCATAAGTGCTTGGTGGTGATAAATCTGGTGATTGGGCAGGCCAAGGAAGTGTTGCAATCTTCCCATGCCTGGGAAACACTTTCTGTGCTTGAGCATTATCTTGCTGAGAAATGCCACCTGGAAGTCCTGCCATGAGAGGCAACACATGTGGCCGCAGGATGTCTTGTACATATCACTGAGTTGTTAGTGTCCCTCATATCACTACTAAAGGTGACCGAGTGTTGTATGCGATGGTTCCCCAGATCATCATACTAGCAGTTGGACCAGTGTTTGAAGGCAGGATTGAAGAACTCACCATGTGGTCACCATACTCAAATCGGACTGTTGTTGGATCTCAAGCAGAACCTTGAGTCGTTGCTAAAGACAATAGGGTCCCAGTCCATAGCAATCAAGGTTTCTTATTCATGACACAACTGCAAATGTTCACCGTGACAACAAATTTCCTTCTGCTAAGTGCTGGAAATGGTCTGGGCAGAGACAAGGGTGTGTAGTGAAGGTGCCACCTGTGTCTGGATGGAGGACAACAAAACTGTGGGAGCTGCTTGTGCTTTTCAGTGGATCAAACAGTCCTCTCTACTGGTGGTCTGTCTAGGCCGTCCAGAGCCTGTTTGCTGTGTTTGTGCCCTCATGGAACCACTGCTCCCAACACCTCCTAACAGCTAGTGGTGTGCGTAACACCCCTCCAACTGATGATTACTATTACATTTGATGATCTAAGGTATATAGAAACAATCAAGCATTTAGACATATCTATTGAAAACCACATATTTCTCATATGTTCTCCTCTTTTTTCTCATGATCATTCTGACCCCACGGGATGAGATCTTGCATGGGGCCCCAGATCGAGGGAGATTATCAATGGTCTTGTATGTCTTCCATTTTCTTACAATTGCTCCCACAGTTGATTTATTCACACCAACCTGCTTGCCTATTGTAGATTCACTCTTCCCAGCCTGGTGCAGGTCTACAATTTTCTTCCTGGTGTCCTTCGACAGCTCTTTGGTCTTGGCCATGGTTGAGTTTGGAGTCTGACTGTTTGGTGTTGTGGACAGGTGTCTTTTATACAGATAACGAGGTCAAACAGGTGCCATTAATACAGGTAATGAGTGGAGGACAGAAGAGCTTCTTAAAGAAGAAGTTACAGGTCTGTGAGAGCCAGAAATCTTGCTTGTAAATGCTAAAGCTGTCCCCTAGACCTGTTGAACATATTAAATCTGGACTGGAAGTAGCAGATTCAGGTCAGTGGTGGGAAACATATGCCTCTCCCGAATGCAGGTGCAGAAATGGCTGTAAATTAATCATTTCTCATTCAGGTGATTGACTAGTTTATATGCTCTGGGACTCCAGAGGCTATTTTTTGCAGTACAAATGAGAATAGAATGGCAGCAATGGAAAACATTTCCATTAAAAATATGTCATTGCCGGGGAAAGCCTTTGGGATTGTGAGAAAACTTCACATGTTTTACGAGACTATGTAAACCCACTGTTGTGTCAGCACACAGGACAGACTATGTGTAACTGCAAGTGTGTGTGTAATGGCAGATTCGGATTTCATTGCCATCTGTCACTCTAAATTGCATAAATACACACAAAAAGATTTGTATAAAATGTTATACAGTCAATGGTTAACAGATCAAGTGTAGCCATTATGGCTAAATTCTTAGCAAACAAGCAAATAAAGAGTTTCATTTACATATAAATTTCAGATCTTTTTTCTGCTCCTTGAAGATAATTCAGTGAATAAACCTACAAACTATTTGAAACAGTAGGCAAAGACATACATGTCTTATATACCCTGTTGCAGACAACCTTAACAAAAGCTTTGGGCTGGTCATTGATGCTAGATAGTCAGAGAAGACCCCTAGAAGTCATACAGACATTTGAAAATGTGTGAATTCATGAAACACGACATTGGAGCCCCAAAAATGATGACATTCTTATTCTGCTATTGCTTTTCCAAGTCTGTGGATGTGTGGAAAAAGAGAACATCTCTGCCTTGTCTCCTTACATCACATCCAATCATAGCTGACTGCCAGATTGAGAAGGAGTGTGAGGATGAAGACAAGATCTCGATTGGTGACATTCTGTCCACTCCTGTCATCTCCCAAGAAACAGTGCCAGTGCCACTTGATGTCCACAGGCCAGTATGGGTACAGCCAGCTTTTAGCCCAGGAGCCCTGGGCAGTGACCCCCCCTGCTCAGCCTGACAGGAGTACTGACCGATCAGGTTGGCAGGAGCCTCCTCAGATTAACCATGCTTTGAAAGACTATATTGATATAAGAGTATGAATAAACCCATACTTCAATATAAAGTTGCCATTCATAAAACAATATAATAAACACCACACCCATCAGCAATAACTTACTATATTATACTACATGACCAAAAGCATGTGGATACCCAAATACACTCATTGACAAAAAAATAAAGCACCTAGTTAGAAATGTCGAATTCCTGCAACAATTTGCAAGCAGTTATGTCGCAGGCAGATATATAAAAGTGATTCCCCACTGTTCTATAAAAAGGCTCTCCGAGGCTACTTTTGGGTAGTGTACCTCCTGGTGAGAGACTGTAGACTGCTAGACATGCCTCTATGACACATTTGCTCACAGTTGGGCCTGTAGATCCTTCACACCCATAGTTTGCTGAAGCTGGCATCTAAAGCTGGTCCCATAAGTGCTTGGTGGTGATAAATCTGGTGATTGGGCAGGCCAAGGAAGTGTTGCAATCTGGCAGAGGCATGCCTGGGAAACACTTTCTGTGCTTGAGCATTATCCTGCTGAGAAATGCCACCTGGAAGTCCTGCCATGAGAGGCAACACATGTGGCCGCAGGATGTCTTGTACATATCACTGAGTTGTTAGTGTCCCTGATATCACTACTAAAGGTGACCAACTGTTGTATGCGATGGTTCCCCAGATCATCACACCAGCAGTTGGCCCAGCGTTTGAAGGCAGGATTGAAGAACTCACCATGTGGTCACCATACTCAAATCGGACTGTCGTTGGATCCCAAACAGAAACTTGAGTCGTCGCTAAAGACAATATGGTCCCAGTTCATAGCATTCAAGGTTTCCTATTCATAACACAACTGCAAATGTTCATCATGACAACAAATGTTCTTCTGCTAAGTGCTGGAAATGGTCTGGGCAAGGGTGTGTAGTGAAGGTACCACCCGTGTCTGGATGGAGGACAACAAAACCGTGGGAGCTGCTTGTGCTTTTCAGTGGATCAAACAATCCTCTCTACTGGTCGTCTGTCTAGGCCGTCCAGAGCCTGTTTGCCGTGTTTGTGCCCTCACGGAACCACTGCTCCCAACACCTCCTAGCAGCTAGTGGTGTGTGTAACACCCCTCCAACTGACGATTACCATTACATTTGATGATCTTAGGTATATAGAAACAGTCAAACGTTTAGACATATCTATTGAAAACCACATATTTCTCATATGTTTTTTTCACTTAAAAAGGCTAATGTTAAAATAACAGTCTTTACTTCCATAAAGTAGTCAAGTTTGTCCACACAATAAACAGTTTTTTAACTGAAAAAATTACCAATTTTGTGGTAACAACAGAATAATTGCAAAGTGAATGCAGACGCCACAATGTCTACAACAGTGACTGCAACGTGATCGAAATAGTGAGTATAGTGAAATACCATGCTGTGTATTATCCTCAAAGCAGTCTTTCTTAGTCTTAACAACTGAATTTAACTTCTATGTTGTGTCAAGATAAAAGTAATCAATAATATATCAAAAAAGCTAAACTAAGGAAAGATAAACAAGATAAATTACTTTAAAAAGTATGGCCAAGCAATTAGGAAAACAGCAAAAGTGCAGTGATCAAAATAATCAAACACTGCAAAAACTACACTGGTTTGTATGAAGACTGGCCCTGGAAAGGAAGACCACATGCTAACTCTGCTGTAGATGACCATTATATTATAACCATGATGCTCTATTGGAATCAGTTCTGGTGACTGTGGAGGCCACTTGAGTACATTCACTTCATTGTCATGTTCAAGAAAGCAGTTTGAGATGATTTGAACTTTGTGACATGGTGTGTTATCCTGCTGGAAGTAGCCAGAAGTTGGTACACTGTGGTCATACCTTGGAGGACATAGTCGACAGCAATACTCAGGTAGGCTGTTGTGTTTAAACAATGCTTAATTGGTATTAAAGTGTGCCAAGAAAATATCCCCCACAACTTTACACCACCACCATCAGCCTGAACTGTTGGTACAAGACAGGATGGATCCATGCTTTCTTGTTGTTTACTTCAAATTTTGACTCTACCGTCTGAATGTTGCAGCAGAAATCTAGTCTCATCAGACCAGGGAACGTTTTTTCCCCAATCTTCTGTTGTTCAGTTTTGGTGAGCCTGCGCAAATGTTAGCCTCAGTTCCCTGTTTTTAACTGACAGGACAGGCATCCGGTATGGTCTTCTGTTGCAGTAGCCCATCTTCTTCAAGGTTTTACATGTTGTGCATTCAGCTCTTCTGCACACCTCAGTTGTAACATGGGGTTATTTGAGTTACTGTTGCCTTTCTATGAGCTCGTAACAGGTCTGGCCATTCTTCTCTGACCTCTGGCATCAACAAGGCATTTCTCAAAGAGAACTGCTGCTCACTGGATATTCTCTCTTTTTTGGACCATTCTCTGTAGTAAACCCTAGAATTAGCAAATTCCAGTAGATCAGCAGTTTCTGAAATACTCAGATCAGCCTATCTAGAACCATTAACCACACCATGTTCAAAGTCACTTACTTCACTTTTCTTTCCCATTCTGTTGCTCAGTTTGAAATTCACCAGGTTGCACTGACCATGTCTACATGCCTAAATGCGTTGAGTTGCTGTCATGTGATTGGCTGATTAGATATTTGCGTTTAATGTGCAAATGAACAGGTGTACCTAATGAAGTGACCGGTGAGTTTATGTTACTGTTAAATGGATGTGGCTGAAACACACTTATTTAGACCTTATCCAGTCCAAGACCTTATCCTAGGGTATCATATTAAATATGATATTACTCACATATTTGCCTTCACACCGAACTGCTGTCATACTGCTATTTTATCTTACATGGTTATTAAAGGGAACCTTGTTTCACCTATTTCCATGAATAAACCCTCTCGCTGTTGAATACTCCATAAATACTTTGTTGTGGTCTAACATTTTAATTTATCCTTTAATTGATGGGAAAGTGCTCCTTACTGGCATTAGTGTTGACTCTATTGACTGTTGTCAGGGTGTCATACTCAGTGTGGGTGAAGACTGAAGAAACACAGCTGGTGCTTACACAAATATGCAGAGGAGCCAAGAGAGGATGAGGCCAGAGCAAGGGAGAGTCATGCCACAGTGACTGGTGAAAGCCAAACGCGTTAAGTCTACTACTTATTTCTCCCCTCAAATCTGCCTCCCCTTTCAGCTGCACCGGTGCCAGCATGGCTGCCAGTTCCAGCATGCTGATGCCAAGTAGAAATGACACCAGCTCTCCCCATCGACCATCTTAATTAGAGCAGCCCCATCCCCTATGGTCCTCTCAGCAGCAGGGACAAAGGAAGTTTAAGCCTTTGGATGCATATGTGTATATATATGTTTGTTGTCATTCCATCTGAGGGCCTATCTTCAGCAGATGCTCCAAAGCATCCCTGTCTCTCTTATTGAGGGCCAGCATCATTAAGCTGTCATTGAGAAGTGACACCACTTAATTTTAGCAGTCCTCGACGTGCCTTTGCTGCAGGAGATTACAGAAGGCAGCCTGTGGTAGTCTCTGGAGCTAAGGCGGTATTTTTACACCGCACTCAATGGTTTTATAAAGCAAAGCAATTCATTTTGGTCAGGAGAACAGGGACGGTAGATTATCAAAGCGGTGTCCCTTTTGGATGCAAGTCAATAGATTTTTTATCTTGATGGCATGCACTCTATCAGAACATAACGGCTCCATAGTTTTATTGAATCAAAGTTCCATTCTGAAATCAAAATACCTCTTGACTTATCTACGTTCTTAGGGCACAGTCTTGGACCTGAAAGGACCGTGACCACCTGTCTATGTCTGCACTGACCCAAATTACTGACACTAGTTACATTTAGTCTAATGTTTACAACAGGATTCTGTTTTTTTGTTACCAAGACAAGGATCTTACTATTGCAGTGAAGTTGTTAAACACTTTTCCGCTAACTTAAATCACATTGAACCCAGCAAAAAGTTTGGTAGTCATCTGTTCAGTAAAAACAAACTTACTATAGTTCTAACATTAATGACATGGGAGGGTTTCATAAGCACTACCTAAAAATATCTGAAAATATATTGTATAAATATAATGGGCAAGCAATTATTAGGACAACACAGTGGATAACACTTCCACTGGGGTTGTGAGAGCACTCTGACTGGGGCACATGATGCAGTCATTTGGATGGCCCAGCGACTGTGTTCAAATTTCCCTGGAGCGCTGTTGTGTTTGGCAAGTAGTTATGGGGGCATTCCCTCATTTTAATTGCTCTCAAATGGTGAAGTTAAAAGGCAATTAGAAGATCATTTAACACACTGCAATTGGCAGCTGTAATAGGGATTGCGTCTGTGAACCTGGCATTTGTACTTCCATGATTTTACTTAGTGACATAACTAGCAATTGTAGTGGAATAGAAATTTGAATACTGTAAGATTTTATTTATTTATTAATTATGGTATAAGTGTGGCTATGCGTATACTTTACAGTTTAACTATTTGTGGCAGTCTAACACAGTTATATAGAAAATATCAATATAACATATGTGCATATATAATATATATATATATATATATATATATATATATATATATATATATATATATATATATATACCCTTTAGAATGTTCAATGTTTCTGCATAAATATGACCTAAAACATCATCAGATTTTCACACAAGTCTTAAAGTAGATAAATAGAACCCAGTTAAACAAATGAGACAAAAATATTATACTTGGTCATTTATTTATTGAGGAAAATGATCCAATATTACTATTAGTGAGTGGCAAAAGTATGTGAACCTTTGCTTTCAGTCAGTCCTGCACACCGGCTTGGAGGAATTTTTTAGCCCATTCCTCCATACAGAGAACAGCTTAAGCTCTGGAATGTTGGTGGGTTTCCTCACATTAGCTGCTCCCTTCAGGTCCTTCCACAACATTTCCATTGGATTAAGGTCAGGACTTTGACTTGGCCATTCCAAAACATGAACTTTATTCTTCTTTAACCATTCTTTGGTAGAACGGCTTGTGTGCTTAGGGTCGTTGTTTGCTGCATGACTCACCTTCTCTTGAGATTCAGTTCATGGACAGATGTCCTGATATTTTCCTTTAGAATTCTTTGATATAATTCAGAATTCATTGTTCCATCAATGATGGCAAGCCGTCCTGGCCCAGATGCACCAAAACAGGCCCAAACCATGATACTACCACCACCATGTTTCACAGATGGGATAAGGTTCTTATGCTGGAATGCAGTGTTTTCCTTTCTCCAAACATAACGCTTTCTTTTAAACCAAAAAGTTATATTTAAGTCTCACCTGTCCACAAAACATTCTTCCAATAGCCTTCTGGTTTGTCCACATGGTCTTTAGCAAACTGCAGACGAGCAGCAATGTTTCTTTTTGGACAGCAGTGGCTTTCTCCTTGTAAACCCTGCCATGCACACCATTGTTGTTCAGTGTTCTTCTGATGGTGGACTCATGAACATTAACATTAGCCAATGTGAGAGAGGCCTTCAGTGCTTAGAAGTTACCCTGGGGTTTGTGACCTCGCCAACTATTACACGCCTTGCTTTGGGAGTGATCTTTGTTGGTCGACCACATGGGGAGGGTAACAATGGTCTTGAGTCCAAACTCTTTAGAGATGGTTTTGTAACCTTTTCCCGCCTGATGAGCATCAGCAACTCTATCTGAGGTCCTCAGAAATCTCCTTTGTTTGTGCCATGATAAACTTCCACAAACATGTTGTGAAGAGCAGACTTTGATAGATCCCTGTTCTTTAAATAAAACAGGGTGCTCACTCACACCTGAATGTCATCCCATTGATTGAAACACCTGACTCACCTTGAAATTAACTGCTAATCCTAGAGGTTCACATACTTTTACCACTCACTAATATGTAATATTGGATCATTTTCCTCAATAAATAAATGACCAAGCATAATATTTTGGTCTAATTTGTTTAACTGGGTTCTCTTTATCTACTTTTAGGACTTGTGTGAAAATGTGATGATGTTTTAGGTCATATTTATGCAGAAATATAGAACATTCTAAAGGGTTCACAAACTTTCAAGCACCACTGTAGAATTGATATCACTAGTTACAAATGATTGTAGTTGGCTGAAGTTTGACTATTATCAGGTTTTGACAGTGTTAATATGAGATTCCTAGTGCTGGTCGGCGACACAAATTAGTAGAACTGAACAAAAAAAAAAGCAAAAACTAAAATACCCTTTTAAAACACCTTCTTTACCACCAAACAGTTCCTCAACAACTTCTTTTAGATGTGACGATGTGTCAAATTCATTTACCAGTAATGAGCTTGTAACAGCCAAGCTTTTATTTTTGTGTGGGATTTAATTAATGGCCCAAAGCATTTCCATTGTGCTTTGAGCAAATGACTAATAAATCAAAGTGAGAGATTTGTCAGGGAAGGAACATCTGTTTCTTACAAGCGTTAAAACATGGGTGGTTGCTGGTTTGGGCCATGGCCGTGCGAGGCTGTAGGAGTCCGGCGCTCTGAAGCTTCTTCATTTGCTGCTCCAGTGAAGTTGAACAGGGAGCCTTCTAATGGGCCTGTGATGTTAATAAAAGGACAAAAGAAAACTACCACTACTCTCCTCTAATTTCAGGGCCCTCTTTTTGCTTTTGGGTGCCACTGTCCTTAGTCCATGGTTTGTTAGTCAGGGCACCCATACTGCTATGTCAGCACTTTTACCGGATGATTAATGCAACCAAATGGATTCATAAGATATAAACAATATGAGCTCATATAAGTCCAGGCTTGTGTCTGCTGGGTACAAAACCTGAGTGTGTGGGACAGAGGCAGAGAGCTTTTATATGCCAGCCATTTATTAAGTCTTAAATAAATAGCATTTATTTTTATACATCTCCCAGTGACAATTCATAGTTGGAAAAAACCTCAAACCTAGCTGTGATATAATTTAGGAGAGTGGTCAGAGACCGCTGGTAATGGTTATCCTGAATGCCTCCTGAACCTGTGCTCTGCTTTGATCTTCCTCAGAGGGAGAATAAAATGGACCACTAAAATATGACATTAAAAATGTGCTTGAGTGTTGTGGGGCCTAAACAGAGTCATTTGTCTTCCTCGGCTGACTCACAGCAAAAGTCACTATTTTACACTGCATTTTCCTTGTTTCCAACTAATTCAGTGTTAAGGGTAATTCTTCCCAAACTGTGCATGTTACTACTGACAAAAGTACTGCATGTAATAAATCAGCATTTCACCATTTCTCTGAGAGCTCTAACTTTTATTGCAGAGCCATGGAAGGTAATGCCCCTTTCTAAAAAAAAATGAAACCACTCCTTAGCCATTCATCAGCTTTCCAAGGGAGCAGACATCGGTTCCACTCTCTGGTTTAATTGTTAATGCTAATTGCTATTTATTGGCTCAGATGCAAATGATAGACCAGCCAAAGTGAAATTTTATGATGAGTGAACTCCCCCTTTCACACAAATTGAAAAAGTGAAACAAGAGGAAGATGAAATGAGGCGAGGAAGGTCTTAATGGCGACTTTTTAATGGGGAAGGCAAAATTAAGACTGATTTACGTGGCCTGATTCCCTGTTTCCTCCCATCAGCCCATTTGGCAGGGAAAAAGGAAAAGTAATTGTTGGTCTTCTTCCGAAGCAATGTTTCAAACAGTTATTTATTGACTGAAATTAATTACTGTTTTTCCTTTATTCCCATGGAAAATGCATTATGAAGTCCAGCACTTCATTCATTAATTTTCAATTTGCTCTTTGAAGGAAGGGGGTAGAATGAATTCACTTGAAGCATGTCCATTTGTTAAGCTGGTACTGACTAATAAGTAGTTTGTGGATAATAATGAATAAATCCATTATTCCAGTTCACAATTTTGCATTGCCAACACCAATAGCACCATGAGAAACTATGTTTTACAGACGTATCTGCAGACGTTAAACTATGGGTTTGATGAATGATGTATCTTCCTTTCCTTCTGATTTATTCATCTCTCTGCTGCTGGTCAGCTCTGTGACTAAGCAAATTGTTGCAGGTGGGCAGAGCACACACACTGTTTTTATAAAAGTGAAATGGGATATTAACCAGTGAATAAATACGTGACAAAACAATCAAAAAATATTTGTTTTGAAATATTATAATAAATCAAATAAGTATTGATAAATGAGAGTCTAACATTATTTTTTGTTTATTAGAGATCAACAGGTGTTTCGCTGCAGCTGAGCCACGATGGGTTGTCTAAGGGCCTGTGATTGACATGGGTCCTAAAATGTGTGTATTAGAACATGTTTCAATATCTTTTAATGGGTCCCTGGCAGCATCCCTGATTCTGTGCGGAGATATGGACTGAAATTCCTCTAACTCGATGCGCAGGACTGGTCAACAATTGCTGAAAACATTTAATTGCAGTTATTAAGAGCATCACACCAGATAGTGAAAGCAAAGGTTCACATGTTTTTTTCATTTTCAATTCACAGATATTGGGTAGGGCACTTGACAGGGACTGTGGTAGCCTAGCGGTTAAGGTACTGGACTCTAGACCAGAAGGTCCAGGGTTCAAATCCCACCGCTGCCACTGTTGGGTCCTTGAGCAAGGCCCTTAACCCACAATTGCTTGGATTGTAAAACTGTACCAATTGTAAGTTGCTCTGGATAATGGCATCTTCTAAACGCTGTAAATGTAGATATGTAATACCGGACCATCTTCCTCAATAAATAAATGACCAAGTAAGATATTTTTATCTCATTTGTTTAATTGGGTCTTATTATCAATTTTAGTTAGTTAGTTCATATTTTTGCATAACTAGGGACTATTCTAAAGGGTTCACAAACTTTGTCAAGCGTCACTGTAATTGTCATGCAGAAGCACCCCCTGAGCTGCCGATGCTAAAACAGACCCAGCCCTCTATAGTCAATGAAACTCTGCAACTCCAAGGTTAGTGAAAACTCATGGTGAGGTGATGATGATTTTTTAGAAAGGGCATTGCTTCTACAAGGCAGGAGTTCCCAGTGCATGTCTGTGTCTGATGGCCGTCTCTCTGTTAGAGCTGTCCCGGTCTAGAGTTTCAGTATTGTCTATCTCATATGTATCTGTGTTCAACCTCGCCAGGGGCTTCCAACGTCTTTCAACTTTCAGAGTTTCCACAAGGCTGGCTCTCTGGTACCGCAAGATGTATCAACAGTAAAAGACCCTACCTGATATCCCATCAGACGGCAGTTGTTATAAATTATCATGGGTTACTGTCATCATCGAATAGCTGTGATTATAGGCCACAGCTCCAGCTCAAATGCCATAGGCTTAAGAGGACAAGCAAGAGGTCTATGACATGCAAATGCAGTTTAGCGGTGGAATCATAAACATGCACACACAAATGCTTAATCTCAGTCAAATGAAGGCCACTTTGAAAAGACTGTCAGTTTTTATCTGCACGTGTAACATATCCTTGCTGTTGCACCTGTTTCAGTGATTAAAATGCCTGAAGTGCCACTGCCAGGTGTACGCCTCGCCAATTAAAATTCAATCCAATTGTGCGGTGCCCATAAAGGGCTGTGATTCCAGGAGGGAGAGTGGGTGCTGCACCATGTGATCTGGGGAGGTTAATGCAGTTAGAGTTATTTCACAGTCCATTAAGGAGTTTATGTTGACCCCATGACCTCCAAGCCAACAACACCGAATCCATTATCATCACAATGGAATAGCTGCTGTTCTGGCTGACATGACAATAGGCCCGAGAAATCCCAAGTTAGCACTTAGCAACAGTGAAAAGGCAGACACCTTTTCTCCCTTACCCTCCCTTCTCTTGCTCTCCTTTACCTTTCTATGCTTTTGAGGTTTGACTATTAATATAGCCAAACTGTAATTTGCATCATTATCATTCCAAAGGTACAGTGAAGGACAGTAGAAATGGTCATGTAAGTGAGGGAAAAGTGCTGACGCTATGGGTTTCATGGTGCTTGATTCAATTATGTGGAGAGCAAATGCTAGTAAGAGCTGTACGTGACCAAGTGTGTGACTGTTATGAGATATGGGTTCATGAAGTTATGAAGTTATCAAATTCAGAGGGGAAGTGGTGACATGAACTATTTGTTCCGACTTTTTTGTTTAATACCACCTCTAGATTAATTTATTATCTATTTGAGAAAAAAATCATATAAATACAAATCCAAATTTATTACAATCACTGGCAGATTTTGTCCATCCGAGTGACTTAAAAAAAGGACGCGAATTATCAAGAGATCCAGAAATACCAAGACTTCCCGCAACCCTGACCAGGACAAAGCGTGATAAAAATGGGAAAATAACAACCCGCATGATGAAGTGTAATGGACACATTTGATGTAGTACCTTTTCCACAACATTATTTAGTAGATACTACATATTTGGAACACTGTAGATCATACGCATTCTTTGCTCTTTGCCATTGAACCTAATTGGTTGATTGAAAGTTTGTGAAACCCTTTAGAATTTTTCTATGTTTCTGCATAAATATGACTAAAACATCCAATCAGATTTTCCCCAAGTTCTAAAAGTAGATAAAGAGACCCAGTTTAAACAAATGATTACAAAATAATTATACCTGGGAATTTATTTATTGAGGAAAATGATTCCAATATTAACATATGAGTGAGTGGCAAATTATGTGAACTTGCGTCAGTATCTGGTGTTACCGCCCCTGTTCAACAATAACTGCCACAAACATTTCCTGTAAACTGTTATCAGTTCCCCTGCTTGGAGTAATTTTAGAGCCCATTCTCCATACAGAACACTTCAGCTCTGGGATGTTTGTGTGTTTCCCTCACATTAACCTGCTCACTCCCTCTCCCACGATGCCTTCAGATTCCTTCCACACCATTTCTATTGGACTAAAAGGTCATGAGTTTGATTGGCCATTCCAAAACATTAACTTTGTTATTCTTTAACCATTCTTTGGTATAACGACTTGTGTTCTTTGGGTCGTTGTCTTGCTGCATACCCATGAATTCAGTTGAGATTCAGTTCATGGATAGATGTCCTGACATTTTCCTTTAGAATTCTCTGATATCATTCAAAATTCCATTGTTCCATCAATGATTGGAAAGCCACTTGGCCCAAGGCAGCAAAACAAGCCCAAAACCCATATAGACTACCACCACCCTGTTTTTCCAGATGGGATAAGGTTCGTAAGCGAAACTCAGTGTTTTCCTTCTCCAAACATATGCTTTTCTTTAAAACCAGAAAGTTTCTAGTTTGGTCTCATCTTCCACAAAACATTCTTCCAATGTCTTTCTGCTTGTTCCTGTTTCTCTTTAGCAAACGCAGACAGCAGCAGTTTCTTTTGGAGAGCATGGGCTTCCGCCGTGCAACCCTGCCCATGCCACCATTGTTGTTCGTTTCTTCGTGTGGTGGACTCATGAACATTAACATTAGCCCAATTTTTTGAAGAAGCGGCCTTCAGTTGCTTAGAAGTTTACCCTGGGTCCTTTGTGACCTCGCCAACCTAATACAAAGCCTTGCTTTGGGATTTGAGCTTGTTGGTCGACCACTCCTGGGGAGGTTAAGACTGGTCCTTGAATTTCCCTCCATTTGTACACAATCTGTCTGACTGTCTACTTACCTGAGTCCAAACTTTTTAGGAGATGGTTTTGGAACCTTTTCCAGCCAATGAGCATCAACAACTGTTCCGCTGAAGGTCCTCAGAAATCTTTTTGTTCGTGCCATGATACACTTTCCACAAAATGTGTTGGGAAAGACAACTTGAAGATCCCCCTGTTTCTTTAATAAAACAGGTGCCCACCACACACACCTGATTTCTCCCATTGATTGAAACAACCTGACGCTAATTTCACAACCTTGAAATAACTGTTCTAATCCTAGAGTTCACATTCGTTTGCCACTCACTAATATGTAATATTGAATCATTTTCCTCAATAAATCATTACCAAGTTAATATTTTTGTCCTCATTTGTTTTAACTTCTGGGTTTCCTCTTTAATTTACTTTTATGCCTTTGTGTGAAAATCTGTGATGATTTAGGTCATATTTATGCATGAATATGAAAATTTCTAAGGTTCACAACTTTCAATGCACCACTGTAGCTTAGTTTAAGAACATTTCAAGCCTCACACATACCATGGCTGTTTTCAAAATGGCATACTACTATACTGCATACTGCACACCACACTAGTATGTACTGCATACTGCCGCTGTATGTAGTAAGCGGTGCAAGTTCTGTCATACAATGTAGCGTACGACTACACTACCTGCTTGATGAAGCAGACTGAGCTGGTGATGCTGTAGTGCATGATGGGATGCAGTACACAACAAAGATAGCTCCCCTTGCATGACGGGAGTAGTACCTCATCGGGGTATCTTTAGGGCACTACAGATTGTCATTCTGGTCTCATACTGCATACTACTTTCAGACAGATGTAGTATGCGAGCAGCATGTAGTATGCTATTTCAAATACAGATTTTTAGATCATACATTATTTTCTCACAGTTACGTTGTAGATTCAGTGGTATGCTGCAATCAAGTACAGAATCACAACGAGGACTAAGACCAGGTAGTGGAGTCTAGTGCAGGTTTATTAGATCTAAGAGTAGCCAAACTCAAACAGGGTCGAAGCTGGGTGGTCAATCCAAAGTATCCAACAAACAATGCAAAAACGGAAACCAACACGATAAACCTTAGGACTTACAGTGAGGGTCAGAACCAGAAAAGCCAGAGATTATACAAAACGCTCGGAAATGTACTGCATGGCCTATACAAGACTTCGCAAAGAAGGCTGTAACATACATGGCTTAAATAGGAGTAACTAGATCATGTGAGTCATTGACCGACTAGTACTCAGGTGAGGGTGACCTCTGTTGGTCTGGAGGGGAACCAGCAGCCTCCGATGTAACATACAGACTGACAATTGATAAATTGCATAATGCGTGACCCCCAGTTGCTGATTGATTGAGTAGTGTGTAGTGTGTACTATCCCAAAATCAATAAATGGCATAGTGTGCACCACAACAATTCACATTTTTTTGAAAGTCTCATAGTGTGGACTAGGATTAACAGACACACCATTGTTAGTTATCCCTCCTACATGCTGTACAACTATTACAGTATTATTATTATTATTAATTTTATTGCTTAATCCTGGTCAGGGTTGCGGGAAAGCCGGTGCCTAGCCAGTGGCACAGTGTGCAAGGCAGGAACAACCCTAGACAGAGCACACGCACTCACACACTAATACACAAACTCGGGGCACTTTAGAGACACCAATTAGCCTAACACGCATGTCTTTGGAAAGCATGTGGAAAGCGAAGTACCTGGGCACAGGGAGGCCATGCAGACTCCAGATTTGTGCTACCCACTGAGACACCGTGTCACCCTATTATTATTGTTATTATTATTATTACATTTACATTTACAGCATTATCCAGAGCGACTTACAAGTGATACAATCTTATAATCCAAGCAATTGTGGGTTAAGGGACTTGCTCAAGAACCCAACAGGGGCAGCTTGGCAGAGGTGGGATTTGAACCCTGGACCTTTTGATCCATAGTACAGTACCTTAACCACTAGGCTACCACAGTCCCACAGTTCCACATTATTACATTTGTTACTAATTATTAACACTTACTATGCTTGGCTATTCTGCTTGTCAGTTTGTTAAAAACAAAAATGTTAACCATTGTTAACCATTCATTTTCAAATTTTTGAAATTTTTCAAATGAGCATGTTTTACATACATGTTATACACGGTATCCTTGTAATACATATTTAAACATAGTCAAAGCACAAACTTTTACATACTTTGCTCTATTCTCTGACAAACGTATAGAGGATTTACAAGGCTGGATAATGAATTTATATTGTAGTGAAATCTTTTTTCACATATAGTGTAACTTATTATTCGGTGCGTTTATAGAAAATAGGTTGTGCCTTGTTTATGATGACTAAATTCTGTTTCATTATCATGAAAACAAAATGTGTGGTTAATTGGAACCTTGCAGAGCTGCAGTCCATATTTGTACAGAGACGAGCCAGTACACATGACCCACACCTTGCCCAGGTGTTCTTAAATTCTACAAATATTATTTGTTGCCTAGCTTGTTGTGACAAGACAGCGAGTGCTGCCAGTACATCCCAAACACCACAATAAGCAGATGTTGGCTAGTGCTGTCACATTCAACACTGTTAACCTGAGAACAGAGAACAAAGAAAGAAAAAAACACAACCTTACTTTAGAGTAAAAGGAGAAAAACTAAAATTAACAAACTTTGCATGACCTTTACCAACCCTTCCAATCCCTCAAGCACCATTTGCTATCCTG